>JAVYIG010008008.1:0-94397 GCA_035222895.1 Strongylocentrotus droebachiensis
CCCCCACCCTTTTACACACGTTGTTGGCGGATTAACTGCAAATGATTTATTTCCCCTTCTTTTCACCCTTTTTTTCTCTTCCTCTTTTTCGGCCCCTTTTAGCTCTCCTTTTTTCCTTTATCTTCCCTCTCTCTTTTTTTAGCGGGGGCGGGGGGAGGCAAGGGCCTTTTGCCCCACCCCCACCCCGATTCACAACTTGTTGGTGTGAAAATTGTTTTTTTTTTATTGGGGGGGGGGGGGAGGCAACAGTCTAGGAGGCGAGCCCCCCCCCCCCCCTTTGATGTCCTTCTTCCCCCTTTTCTTTTCTTCTTCCTCTTCTTTCTTTCCCTTTCTCTTCTCTTTCCCTTCTTTTCCCTCTCTCTCTCTCTCTCTCTTTTTCCCCCCTTTTTTTTTCCTTTTATTTTTTTTCTCCTTTTTTTTCCTCCTTTTTTTCCCTTCTTCTTTTTTTTCTTCTTTTTTTTCCCAGGGGGGGGGGGCGGCCCCCCGCCCCCCTCCCCCTGGATCCGCCACTGAGTGTCATCCCTAGCTGAATCCCAAAGCTGAATATGGGTACCAGTCGTTTCATTCATTAAGTATAATTATACTTGTATTGAATATGTATACGTGTGGACTAGAGTACGGACATTCGGTGCGACAGGCGGACTATTGGTGCGAGACCTCTTCCGCACGAATTGTCCGTCGGACATTTGAGGCGCGCACGGAATGTCCGACACGGACATTCTGCGCGGATAAAATCCGCACCGATCGTCCGCTCTCGATCGATCTCTAATGGGGGGACGATCGGTGCGGGTAACATTCTACGCGGTCACACCGGCAGTCCTACTTCCCAATGTTCTGTCTGCCCTAACCAAAAGAACCTTCTTCGTAATGCATCACTGTCATTTTTATACAATATCCACTCTGCTCGTGCTAATACACATTCTACCTGGCATGGCAATCCTGCCTGCTATGACCATGACCTACTTGCTATGACAAACTGCAGTACCCTGGTAGCTGCTGATAGAGCGGAGGAGGAAGAGGAAGAGGAAGAGGAAGAGGAAGAGGAAGAGGAAGGGGAAGAAGAAGAAGAAGAAGAAGAAGAAGAAGAAGAAGAAGAATACATGAGTTGGATCTGGAAGCCTGACCACCTGACTATACATTCAGCCCAACAGCATTCTTACAGATTCTCATGTAATTTAAAGGTAAAATGAAATGTACACAAAACAAAGTACGATTTACGAGAATGATGTGTCAACAATAGAAGGTTGACAAATACAGTAGGCCTATATGTAAGCAAGCATAAGAACCATTAGTTTTCTAACATTAGTTAACAAAATAATATTAGCATGGTTAGTTATAAGAAAGATTTTCCCATACTTACAAGATGGTAATTTTCTGTACCTAGACTCTATATTACATTGCTTTTGGAAACCACGCGTTCGTCCGCATGCACAAGCAAGCGTGTGAATTGTGTGTACTACTACTACTACTAGACTAAGCGACTCTATACCGTACACGGTCTACAGTACTGGGTGGTGGTGGGAATTGGAAACAAATGTGTGTGAAATCATGTCAAGTAGTAAGTAGGCATACGGTATATTTAATTTATAGTCTCACCTCTCTGGTGAAATACAGCGCTACTAACTGTGCGGATCAGATTGGGGCGAATGGTGCAGGTTTCCTGTTTCACGAAAGTGTCATTTCTGTCTACAACTTGGCCTTAAGTCAAGATTAGTGAGAATACGAGCCGTAATCCCACCCCGGGGGGGGGGGGGGGGGGTACTCAGATTATAGTCGGACGGGGGTGTGCGGCTGAGACCTCCGAACCCATACCCACATCCAAGGGTCCTTTTGCTGAAATAGGTACCCATGTCTAAGGATTTTTTGTGAAAAATGGACCCATGTCTAAGGATTTCAAACGTCAAATATTACATTTTTTAAGCTGTAATAATGCACTCCAGCAAAGCATATGGAGAGTCAACGCTAATGCATATTGACCTTTAACACTGCACTACGCGTTAATAGGCAGCATTTAAATACATGAATAGTCAATACACTCATAACACAGAGATGCACACAATCATGCCGATGCGGCTGATCGGCAAGTTCGACAGTGGACTCACAATTTGATTTTTTTAATTATTCTTTCTAACATCGGAAAGTTGAAAAAATGTATTTTACTGGTATTTAGATCTTATCAATTGTCACTAAAGTATAGATTTTTAGTGAAATTGGTTGAGTTTTATACAGTGGTGTTTGAAATGTTGAGAATCAATAGCACAGTTTTTAATACACAGCCAGGATAGTAATGCACCTATGTGTGTATTAATACAATGGCCAAAAATTTTGCAGTTTCTCGATAAAGTAGTTTACACATATAAAGATGAAAACACCATGCAACATAATTATACTGTGCTAGCACCTCTAGCATCTGTTCTAATTGAAGGACTTTTCCTGTTTTAATTAACGTACCCGTACACGAGCTCTCAAGCATTGGCTATAAAGCTCCCTGCTTGAGCCCCGCTGCTGCCCGGCTGCTGGACAGAGGGTACGCAGGGTATAGCTGATGATCATATCATTTTCAGCGTGCAAAGCGCTACAAGTTTCCGGGGGTACGACCCCTATACGGGCGGATACCATACCTAGCGCGTTATGCCATATGAGTACCCGGTATAGAGCCCATGGGGTCGTGATATAATTACCCCGGGATCTAGTTGAGTTTACGAGCTACTGACTTAGAGGTCAGTGCGTACACCTCGTACACTGGAAATGCAATCAACCGAAGGATTCATTTATTTAGAGATGGAGAGATTTAGGCATTTGCAATGTAGGAGAAAATCCCAAAATCCCGGAGAAAATGAGGGAGAAAAGAGGGGAAAGGAATAAATGAAAAACGGGACCCATGTCTAAGGATTTTTTAATGAAAAGGGGACCCATGTCTAAGGATCTTTCCTGAAAAAGTCACCCTTCCGAGCGGCACATCCCCGTATACCCAATATACGTGAGTACCCCCCCCCCCCCCCCCCCGGGAATCCCACACGCCGCCCGTATCGTGCGGGCGCGTGCGCTTAATTACCTCACGGGAATCCCCTAAAATGTTATGTGCAAATACCATAGAGATATCTCTATGGCAAATACGCACTTATATGATGAGCGGAACAGTTTTAACCAATCAGAACGCAGGAAACCGTGCATCCATACAAAAAATACAACCATGCATCCATACATCTACAGAAAGAAAAATCCAGAGTTTTTGGGAACTAGAGATAGATGCCATGTGTTGCGTCTGGCCAGATGAAAGGGGCTACCTGTAGATTTATACATGTTGTGGTGCATCGGGGGGGGGGGGGGGGGGGGTGGAAGCATGATGGGTATAGACATGTGCAAATCCTATTATGCATGGATATCCCAACAATAATGAAAATTGTAAATAACTTCGTAGGGCGCTTCGGGTTTTTTTTTTACGTGTTGGAATTGTGCTTATTTGATGTGCGATAATGTGGTGGAGAAACGTTTACAGTGCACTCTCGTTATAAAGAACACCGATATAACAAAATTTCATTATAAAGAAGTAAAATCTCTGGTCCCATATGTGGGATTTCCTTTGTATTCTATTGTTTTTGCAACCCTGATACATGTATAAAGAAATTTGATTATAAAGAAATTTCATGGGTCCCGAGGACTTCTTTATAATGAGAGTGCACTGTACATGGTGTTCTAGAGGTGAAGGATATGCAGGATGTTAAGAATGTGGATAAGATATCCCTCCCCGCCCGTGGCAGTGACCAATAAAAGACAATGACACCATGGACCGTGTGTTGACTGGTCTGACATAAGTGTAACGTTTATATTTAGGAAAAGTCTGTTGACCTCCAAAGTATATACAGTATTTAAGATAATTACTATTTTTTTTTATCAATGATGGTCCAAACGTAAAGCATTGGTGGAGGAGTACATGTATGGGCCAGGAGGAAGTACACTCCCTTCACAATGGCGATTGCCTCATTCACATATGATGTATGTCATCACTGTCAAGTGAAGCAAGTATTGGAACAAGGGAACAACCTCTCGAGAGGAGTATAGGGGGAAGTGTCGTGGCAGTATTGGAATGCCCTTACAGGTACACTCCCCTCAAGAAGTTGTTCCCTCATTCACTTACAGTGCACTCTCGTTATAAAGAACACTGATATAACAAAATTTCATTTTAAAGAAGTAAAATCTCTGGTCCTAAATCTTGGATTTCCTTTGTATTCTATTGTTTTGGCAGCCCTGATATAAAGAAATTTTGTTATAAAGAAACAATTTCATGGGTCCCAAGGACTTCTTTATAACGAGACGACCAAGATGTGACTTTTGCTTTGGACTACCACCCCCCTGTTCATGAGGAAAATGATGAACAACCGAAGATTTGGGGGTATGAGTTACAGGTTAATGCTAGTGTTGGACAATAATTAAAAGATTAAGGTGTTAGCAAAATCAACAGGTACAATTACTTTGGCTACATGCAGTGTTTGTTGAAGGCATGCTGAAGGGATTTTAATGTAGGCATACTGGTACATGTCTTGAACTGTTTTGATGTTGCACATAATTTTGTGTAATGTTCCTGTGCTTGGAGGATGACTGTTGTTGATGAAGGATTCTGGTGGTGAGAGGATGCATTACCCATACGGGGAATACATCCTCTCACCTACTGATTTTGATGTTGGAAGTGAATGTTGGGATAGTGTCTGTACTCACATTGGCTGGAGTTGTTCATGGGTGAAATTGTCCGAAGTCCTCCCAAATTAGATTTGGGTAGCGTTGACGCATGCGGTTGAAGACGCATGCGGTTGAAGACTATCACATGAACATAACAAATGATCTTCCATGGAAAACATTTATCAAAAGTTTATATTTAATTGTAAAGTGTCAGTACAAGGTGGCAGATTTACAATGTATTCCACACACAAAAAAGACAATCGGCATGGTCCTTGTCACATACTCTGAGAAACTATAGCGACATATTGCTGAAAGTGGAAAGGATAGGGAAGATGACTATGAGTGTACCAGTGGTAGTCATGATGAGAGCAATTTATACTAAGAATCACTGATTGCTATGTGCACTCAAGTAGCCAGCAGTAACTTTTGAGATGTTGGTATTACACAATGTGTGTTATGGGTAGTTGGATTTTTTTTCTTTTAAAGTCTACAAAATTATGAGAACCTTAAATAATTTTTAATTGGTAAAATGACCTTTTAAAGGAAAATGCAAGATTTTGCAACCAATGACAACAAAGCATGCCAAGTGAGTGTGTTGTTTGTGAGTGTGTTGTTTGTTGTGTGTTGTTTGTGGCCTACAACAAATTTGTCAGAGGTGCAGAGGTAAATTTATGGTGAAATACATAGTCTTACATGTATAATAGCCCCAAAGGTGAAAGTGATTTCACACGCCCTAATATTTGTTAATACACATCCATTTTTTCACAAAATTATACCTATTAGGTGACAAAAAAAATGGCGGTCAAACCTTCCAGGGAGGGTCGGTCAGTCAGCATTTTTTATTGTGTTTTTGACATTAAATTTTTCGATTAAAAAACATGGAAATTATTTGTTCTCAGCTTCTCGCTCACTCACTGCACTCGCAACTTTTCATCCAATTTTTTTGTCAAAATGGCTGATTTTCCTTGTTTCCAACAAAATTTACAATGATAAAATATAGACCTAAACACCTCAAAATAACAGTAAAATACAAAGACTGACAAATGGAGGAATGAGCCGGAGAGCCAGTAAGGCCCGAAAGTAGCCCACACCTTTACAAAAATATGTATACAATGCATGATATACACAGAAAAAAGAAACAATTAACAAAAGTTGAACGCGTAAAAAAGACTCTGACAAAAACCATTACGAATGTGGACATGCTCTAAAGAAATTACTCATAATTACTAATCAGCTAACGTTTAAGTAGGTTTCGAAAGTGTTTTGTATTTTTTGATTCTTTGATTAGTTTAGGGAGTGAATTCGAAAGGATTAGGCCGGCTGCTTGTATACCATGATCAGAGAAAGCTTTCTTATTGAGTGTATGAGAAAGATCATTAATTTGTGTTGTTTAGTAATGGTAAGTATCAGAGCGCCTTTTGAAGTAGTCTTTGAAAGACACTGGTAAATTATTAATATAGAATGTATGCATAAATACGCCAAGTTCAAGAGTATACATGTCTATTACAGTATCGTGCATGCGCATTCAGTTTCAGCAGTTCCCTACGAAGAAGAAGTGTTCAAGCGATGCCCGTTATGGACAGAAATTGCTTGAAAACACTGACATCGTAAGTAAAAAATGGTTGTATATGTGATGTAAATGTTGATTAATATCGTGTTAAGATCTTGGTGAGCACAAACATGGAGAGCTCCTAGTCAGGAATCCGCCTGACAAGCAATAGTTCATATCCTGCCCGGTTGACGTGAATTCACGCGCATGAAAATATGCTGGTAATGATGTCTGTCCTTTGTATGAGGGGACTGACCTAACAACACCTCAAGGAAATTTTGGACGGTAATAGGTAGGGTGGGGACTTGAGTAACCGGACACTTAATTTTGTGCGTTTTTTCAGTAGTGTAAAATCTAAACAGTTAAAAAGTTACTCGCTCAAAATCGCTCAAATTTTGTATCAATTTGAAGAAAAAAAAATAAATCACATTTTCACTTACCCATCATTGATGCCATTTGCCTCATGATCATCTTGAACTTTCAACTTTGGGAACAATTGCAGAATACCCTACCACGGTTTTACAGAATTAGAACTAGGCCTAACAGTCTGACGAATATTAGAAATATAAACTAGAAGCCAAGAGTCCAACGACCATCGACCAACAGTCTGACAAATATTACAAATTGAAACCAACGACCATCGACCAAATACTATTGAATGGAAGAGTCCAACAACCATCGACCAACAGTCTGACAAATATTAGAAAAAGAGACCAATGACCATCGACCAAATAGTGAGGCATATTTGTTTAAAAGAGCCAACGACCAACGACCATCGACCATCGACCAAAGACTCACAAGTATTAAAAAAGAAGCCAACGACCAACGACCAACGACCATCGACCAAAGACTCACACTTTTTAATTAAAAAAGCACAAAACTATTATTTTTCTTTTGTATTTTTAGAACGAGACATTACTTGTTGATTGAAATATCTAATAGGGTCTTTGAAAGCAGACTAGCAGTGTAAAAGAGGGCACAAGGTACAAACAAATACGTGTGTGGGACTATGAGCGGGCTGGACATTTTGTGTTACTGAAATGGGCTTAGAATTCAAGTAATTCATCTATTAAATGACTATAACAGACAATAAACAACACAAAGGTAAGGACAAGAATCAGTGCTTATCAATTTAACAGACATTTTGCATGAAATACCATCAGGAAAGCCATCTAGATTTGTCACAAATTAGCGACAAACACATCAAACTCAGCGCTGCAATGGCGCACAAAACGGCGTAGAATTCAACTTTTCATCCACCAAATGAATTCAAACACTTGCATTATACAATCTTCAATACCTGTATCACCGTTATCGCAAATAATAAAATCACAATCTATATCTACGGCTAATATATGAAGACTAACAATATGGTAGGGTATTCTGCAATTAAGCCCAACTTTGTTTGGGTGACATTTCCGAGCATCCGAATGCTTCCGAAGACGTTGCTTCCGAGACCTATGATGCCGAAGATGACGTTCTGTGTGACGTCACAGCTCATTTAAATAAAATAATAAAATTCACTTTTTGGCTCAGATATATACTGTTTCGTATGTTTTTTCAGCGTTTTAACCCTCTTCAAACCATTCAAAGGCGTTCCATGCGATACAATGTCAAAATGTTGGCTACAACATACATATCTGGGGCATTTTAGGTCATTACCAGGTATTTTACTACGAAAGTAATTGAGAGTGTTCCGTTAAAGCATTAGTCGTGTCGTGCGCCACCTACCGGTGGTTCCGGGAACATTGCGTCCAGCGAAAATCCCTTGACAAATCCTATCAAGGGAGAATTTCCTTGTTTCGCTAGAGAATTTTTCACGGGATTTTTTTTTCGCGGGATAATTGATGATAGATTATCTAGATTACTAAATTATCCAGAGAGCTATTTTCTAGATAATTGGCCACTGTCTGACACCGCCTTATTTGTATTTACTGATGTATTGACAAAACATATAGGCATCATCTGAACTTCCTTTTTAAATTAAATCAAAATTAAATCAAATTTAAGACTGTGATCAAAACTTGTACCATATTAGTATTATCATTCTTTCTAATGTTGTTGATCGAGAGAGAGACAGAGATAAAACATAGAGAGAGTTTGGGATATACAGTCGGATGTGGGGGAGAGAGGGAAAGCGAAAGAGAGAGAGAGAGAGAGAGAGAGAAATGATACAGGAGAAGGACATAGAATGTAAATGACCGCACCTCCCCTCTCTCTCTCTCTCTCTCTCTTTCTCTTTCTCTCCTGGAATGTGTAGAATAAAGGAGAGGAGAGGCAGAATAGACTGGAAAGGAATGAGGAATATAAGAAAATGTAAAAGAAGATAGGGTGTCGATTATAAGGGAATCGAGAGAGAGAGAGAGATAGAGAGAGAGAACAGAGAGAGAAAAGGGGGTACAGGGGTAATGTAAATGACAAAGGCTGATAGGCTAGAGCGCGTGAGAGAAGGAAAGGAATATATTATGTATATGCTGAAAGGGGGGGGGTGCTGGAAAGGCTCGTATAGCAAAAGAAAAAGGTCTACCCGTATTGAATTTACACACCGGACTTATGCTGTAAGGGGGGGGGGGGTTGCTGGAAACACGCATATGCGTACCCTAAATAACACTGACTGGGGGGGGGGGGGGGAATAGGGATATAGGGATTTACAACCACTCTCACACCGTCTCAAAGTTAGACTTTATTGTGAAAACTTAATGAAAACGAATATCAAAATTCATTATACATGGCTAGAATAATTACAATCCAAGCTTTGGTAATTCTCCGGATTCTGCCCAAAGTAGAAAAAAGCCTGGAAAGAGAATAGTTACGCATTGTTAGTGTTATGGTTTTAGGTTCAGCCCGTGAGGGTAAGGGTTAGGTTTAGGGCATTGGTGCACTGATGGGGGGGGGGGGGGCTGAGGGGGGCTGAGGGGGGCAGTTGACTCCCCAAATAAAATCCAAACGTGATTTACTTCTAATTCGATACCCCTGATTTACACATGACATGATTTTCCGGATTTTTTTTCTCACTTTGTTTATAATGTATACTTTTGTATGCGTTTGTTGGACAATGACTCATTCCCAAGTATACAGTCGCGCAAAACATATGCTTATTAAGAAGCCTACATGTCAGGACCTGCGGAACGGCGATAATCGGGGGGCTAGAGCCCCCCTCCTCCACTCACTTTTTTTGAAAAAGAGAAATGGAAAGAAAGAAAGAAGGAATAGCGACCTGCCAGTGTCACAAAATAATGAGGTATCAAAAATGCTCATCTCGGACCGTAATTTATTGGCTAAAATCCCTGAGCTTCTGAAAGGCTTCGCCCCTGTACCCCAAGCCAATTAGTGACCTGCAGGTGTCACAAATAAGGTATCAAAATATGCCCAATCTGAACGTAATAAATGCCTAAAACCCCTGAGCTTTCGGGGGCTCCGCCCTTTGACCCCACCTGGGCTTTGCCCCTGGAGCCCACGCCAATTTACTCTCCACCCGCTTCGCTTGCTACGCTCTTCCTGGGCGTAAATGCTTTAGCCCCCCCCCCCCTACATAGTCTAAGTTTGTTGAACTGAAATGACCTTTGACCGTGACTTTGTGACCTCAAATTCTACTCACATGATTGAGGATATAAGCTTTGGTTTCCCAGTCACTATCTGATTTTTTTTTTAAATTTTGAATCTGAGTTTCGTTTTATTATAATTGTTAATGTTGTTAATATAAGGAAATTTACACTAAAATTAGGAGCTTAAACCAAACGATAATTGACCCACAATGTTGGAGAACTCATTCATGAAATTCGAATGAAGCAGAAAACATATACAAAATATTGAAGCGTAATGTAGCCCTTGCCTTACTTTTTTATCATTCATTTTGTCCCCTGCGATCATGGTTGTGAGTGTGCGTGAAGGGGATCGCATTGCTGTGGGGGTGTGTGTGTGTGTGTGTGTGTTCTTTTGCATTTGTGGGGTGGTGTTTTGTTAGGGTTGGGTAGTAAGGGCAGGGGCTATAGTTTCTTTCTTATCATTGTTGATTTCATTCCACACAAAAATCGATCGTTATTTGTAAATTGTACTTGTATTGAGGGAATCGAATTATGTTATTATGATGAACAAAAATGTATTTCGAAGAATTATTTGTATTGTTCTAATATTTAATAAATTTTAAATACACGTTACGGAAAAGCAAAAATGAGAATGTGTGGGTTGGTGCTTGTGTAGTGACACACCAAGCAAAAATCAGCGAATCCTGACGTCCTTTTGATATTTGTTTTCAAGATGGAAATTCCTGCAAGACTCATTATTATATTTTAGTCTGCCAATGACATTGTGTGCAATTACTTTCCTGACTTGTAGCAGGAGGGTGAATCAACTTAAGATTGTGCTTAAAGTAGATCATTGGTATGAACAACATGGGGCGATTGACCATGTTGACGTGTAAGAGGGATGATTTTAATATTATTTATAAATTACTATAGCCATGTAATAATTATGAAATTATAACATCATGTAGGAAGGAGGATCTCTATGTCAAGTTGAAGACAAAATCATCACCCTACATTTGACGATTCTACAAGTAACCTTGCTCGCAGCATTACGAATTTTTTCCCTAAGTTAAAAACATAGGCCAGAATTCACAAAGGAGGTTTGTCGACACCCCTTGGTTTTCGTACGTCATATATGACGCGTTTTCACGCGTATTTTACAAACCTTGTTTGTAAAGAACAAAAGGAGGTTTGGCGAAACAAAAGGAGGTTTGTCGACAAACCTTGGTTTGTCGACAAACCTCCTTTGTGAATTTGGGCCATTGTGTTCTGTTACTGATTTTGAGTGTAGTGTGTTTTTTCTTCTTCTTTGTATATATTTTGTAAAGGATATAGATTTGCGTATGGACCCTGGATTTTTTTTTTTTTAAGAGAGAGAGAGAGAGAGAGAAAGAAGATGGACTTTGCCTGGTAAAAGAAGAAAGAAAACCGCATTTGAAAGGAATATTCTGAAAGGAAACGTACCTTGATTGAAATCATTTGTAATGATGTTCACGCTGGTAGGTTTTGAATTTAAAAATAAAATCATTTTATGATCACTGATTGTGACGTCAGGCGCGTGGGTGCCTAGAAGCTCAAAACAGGTTTGTCGAATAGATTCTTTAGAGCAAAACTACAATGGAAAACTATTTGAAGTGTAAGCATGTCCAAATTTGGTATTACTTCGTTCCGATTTGATACAAACATTCCTCGCTGAATAATATACGAGAAAACTAAAACAGACATATAATACTGGAAAATTTAAACATTACATTGTCCTAGTATTCAAATTATGCAAGGAAACCCGTTTACCTTCTAGACTTCGCTGTCAGACACTATTGAGTGACTGACTGACATATTTAATCTTTGGTAATTAACATATATAAAATGAGCTGTAACAGGTACATGATCATTTGCCAATAACCCACTACTTGTAATGGTCAAAATAACCTGATTGAATCTGTGTGCAGCACAAAAATTACGACTATTCGGTAAAAAGGTCTAAAAATCAGATTATTACTCAGGTGATTGCAATCACTTAAGTCGATTCGACAACTAAGGGTCGTTATTTTCCCACTAGTAGCCATTTTCAAGCCCTTTCGTTTTGAGGTAAGTTCTACATTAGTATTGTCTTTCAAAAGCCGTTGGATTTTAACCTTTTCATTTTGTTGGCCTGTAAATGGGACATAGTACCTTTATGTTCAGGACCACCACCCTTAACAAGATTTCGCATATATATGTATCATAATGTAAGTCAGGAAATAAGTGAAAACCCTAAAATGTAAATACAGAACTACATTTATGTATTAAGGTATGGCATGCTATACTTTAACCTAAGAGGGCTTTTAACCGTTAGGCTGATGTTGAATAGATTGGGAAAACCTGAATTTTATAGAAACATTTCTTTATGCAGCGTTGTACATAAGTAAAAGAATATCAAAAGTAGACAAAGTATATCTAGGCATAGATACCATGTATACGGTGAAAAACACATGGGTCCATATTTCAATACTTCCCTTGTTGCCATTTGAAATGGTCAGATTACATTCGTCCGGCCTCGATACGAAATACACTGTTGCTCATAAATTTGGAATATTCTTTTTACCCCAATTTATGGAAATATTTTGACAATGATTTATTCCTAATAGATCTAGATAATAGTATACATTCTCAGATTTTAATGAATAATAAGTTGTCAGTGTTTGTTTTGCGTGACTGCTAAAGCATGTGTATGCTACTATGTTTATCAACTAGGAGACCTACGCCCTTAAGTCATAAATGACAGTAAAGAGGATTAATGCCCCACAAAAGGGCACTAATATAGCACATCGACACGGTCCTGATCCTGGGGCCTCAAAGTTACGAGGCGATGGCTTTGCCACTGAACCATGCCTGTACGCAGCGGGGGCTAGGGTAGGGGGCAGTTCCCACAAATAAAAAACAACATAGAAAATGCAATAAATTATCAATTATTCATTGCATTTTGCCCCGACCCCCAACATACAAAATTATTTATGTTGGCATGCCTTGAACCATAATGCATGATCCTACAGAGGATTTTTTTCTGTTGGAGACCGGAGTAAAATGCAATAAATTATTGATAATTTATTGCATTTTCTTTGTTTTTTTAAAGATACTTTGCACGTGACTGACCTGAAATCACCATGCAATAATCACATAATGTGAAACTATAATGGAAGGTAATTAATATTTTGTCAATATTCTTGATTAATACTCCGATCTTTACTTGAACTTTAGTACCTATACATGGCATCAGCTCAGATTACAAAATAAACATCAGAAGTGAATCCTACTCCCTTAGTCTAGGAAAACACCTTTCATGCATCATCATCATGGAACATTCAGCTCAAAAGATTATGCGAATTATGCGAATTTCCCAACATTGCCCGAATGTGCAAAATGTTCTCTAACGACATGAGATCACGAATCATTAACAACAACAACAACAACAACAAATCTTAAACAGAAATACCTTTTCTTGGTTCATTAAATGCAAAGTCCACTATCCTACCGGAGATCTCTAGGGAACCGCTTCGAACAAGATGATGTTCCATACGTTACCAGAGCCAAAACGCCTTATTCTTGCCCAGGTTTAGACTTAAGAAACTTAAGACATCGTTTGATCATGGGTTCTGCTTATTCATCTTACGACGGAGCGCTGGAATACACACAACTTGACAAATTTGAAGTTAGAAGGATTTATCTTTGTAAGAAATTTGCCCAGGCTCTCACGAAATCTAGGCACTTCAATAGCTGGTTACCCCTTAGGAGACAACATGAAGGTTCCCGATCACTAAAACCCACTACCAACAAATGCGCTGTAGGACAGAAAGGTACAGAAAAGGCCCTATCCTTTCTTTATTGACATACTAAACAATACCTCATGAAAAGTCTAATAAGACTGATAATAATAATCCTATGATTGCCTTAGATGATATCATGTACGTGGATATTGGTGAATATTGGTATCAATGTAGTTATAATCTAGGGATGATGTTTGGTTTACCCATATCTAAGATTTGGATATTGATGAATTTGGACTTTCTCTTTCACCTCCTTCCATTTTCTCTCTTTTACTATATTACTCATTCCTCCTTATGTTATTCGTTCTCTCAATACTACTTTTCTATCTTACCCCCCCCCCCCTCTCTCTCTCTCTCTCTCTTTCTCTCGCTCTCCCACTTCATCAACACCCTATAATATATACATCTGCCTATGCATGTGTTATTGCCTACTTCCTCGCATCCAACATTTTACATATTTTATGTTTTAAATGTAAATAATATCCTTTTTTTTGTTTTGTTGTTGTTGATGAATCTGTATTTAGTGTATAATTCATCTACTTTCACCTTTTTATGTAGTATTTTAAACATATAACCTTTTTAATGATGGACTAAATTTTATTTTACAATATCCTCATATCAATATATCATGTACATGTAATCGTTGTACCTGGTTCTGCTCTCTCTCATCTGACGATGAAGCATTTATAAAAAAACATACCTAAAGCCTTATTTCTGTCTTTTGTCACTCCTGATTCTTAGTTTTTCCCTAATGGTATTTTCCTTCCAGAATTAGTTTTTCCTCTTTGTTTTCTTCTTCTTCTTTCTTTCAATTTTCCTTTACTTTCTACCTCCCTCTTTTACTCTTGCTATCATTTCGCGGCTTGAGATATTCTTCTCTCACGTTATAACGTTGTACTTACTGTCTATGATATGTTAATGTATTGTTATATTTATACAAATGTGAGCTGTAAAACGAATTTTATGCCTTCATTTTATTTTGTGCATGACAATAAAGAAATTCAATTTCAATAACTCTTATTTTATCCTCTCTTTCTCCCTCTCCCCCTCTTTCTCTTTCTCTCTCTGTCCATCTTTCTCTCTTCCCTCTCTCTATCAAACTTCCCCCTCTCTTTCTCTATCTTCATCTGTCCCTCACTTCCTCTCCCTTTCTATATCTTCCTCTTTCTCTCTCCATCTTCTCTCTGACTCCCAACTTTTTCTCTCTTCCTTCTTGATTCTCTCTCTCCCTCTCTCAATCTGATCATCTATTAATGTGACTTTATACCATCTAATAATGTCGAGCTATTTCGGTTTAAAATGTAAAAGAATATTTGTTGAATATATTATGTTTCTAATTTTTTTATGCAGTTATTATTTCGTGTAATGCTTTATACAAGGTTCATTATAATATCATGTTTTTGTGTCATAGAATTGTAAAATATCGTGCAATTCAGCTTTCGGGCTGCAATGTGATTTTTGAATAAATAAACTATTATATGCTAATGTGGGTATAGCCACCTTCTCATCGTTCTCACAATACAAATAACATTTAGTCAAATTGTGTATGATATTTACTAAGAATTAGGGTTTTTGCATTTTATATATGGATTAAATGTAACTCTATTCAGATGAGCTTATACAGTGCATGGCTGTTGCTGGGATCAACAAAATTTAGAGGTAACGTATACGGGTCAAAATTATCATACTCACTGTTCGCATAGATCCAAATGCGAAATGAATCGTGGAATGAGGCGTCGAGTCCTCTCCTCAGAAATAGTTATCCAATTATAGCCGAGCTGAAAGGATTCACATATAATCTTACACAGTTCAACTAAAAGTAACTGGCAACAAGTGACATGAGAGGTCTCTTCTAGAACGTGTTATAAAGGCGTTTACAATGTTCCTTTCGCAATATAAGAGGAGAGTTTGTCTCTGGGTCATGAATCCGGGTTGACAGATGTGAAAACATGCAGTGTGTCGACGAAAATGATCTAGAAATCAATCTAATGCAAATTTCCTTTGCACAAGTCATGTGCTTCGTTCAATCGGATTCCATGTAGAACCAGAATGAAATAAAAGACAAAGGCTGCGTAAGTCTGTGATTCCCCGTCTGGTGACGTGACATTGAGCGGATGATGCAATTCAGTTGGATCATAATTATTATGGTCCCAAAACGAAACCAGAGCAAAATACATATAAGTAGAACTATAACGAACCAAACAAAAGAAAACATATTTCGATCTCGCTCATCCGTGAGTCGGTCCTGATGGGCATTGTGATGCAAATGTAGGGCATTCCGCTCAACAAGTAGAAACCCTAGTCTGTTGCCAGAAACTACTTTGAATGACAATGGGGGGAGGGGACTTCAATATATCAACTGCCAATGTATCTGAGTACTTTTCCCACAATTCAATCATTTAAATCTACATGTAGCTACACTAGCGAATCTAGAGAATTCCAAATCTCATCAACTCAGCTCTCAATTAACTTAATGAGGAATCTGTTTATAGCTACACTAGCGAATCTAGAGAATTCCAAATCTCATCAACTCAGCTCTCAATTAACTTAAGAAAAAGAGGATCATGGGGGACCAACGGACACTGCTTAGACATTGTTGTCTATATAGAGGGAGCAAGTGGGGCTTTAATTTGCGAAATAAACGCAGGCACTCAGATATAGCCCAATGCAGGGCTATACTCGTCTCAATGATCAATATTTTGTGCAATACTTTTTCTCTGTACTAAATGTGGAACAAACTTACAATGACTCTTTCGGCTTATTGATGTTTCAACCATGGACCATGCATGTTTTTATATCGAAAATCTAATTGTGAAGTATAATCTCAAAAGAAATTGAATATGTGTAATGTGGATTTGATAGTATTGAAGTGCCCGGCCCTTCAATGGCATATAGTTAAAACTTCCTCTTTCTCTCTCTCGATTTCTCTCCCATTCTTAATTCATCGATCTCGCTCTTTTCCATCTCTCTCTCTCTCTCTCTCCCTCACTCTTTCATCGCTCTCTCTTCTCTCCCTCTCTCATTCTTTCCGTCTGCTCCCTCTTTCTTCCTTTCTCTCTCTCAATCTCTCTCCCATTCTTAATACATCGGTCTCGCTCTTTTCCATCCTCTCCCTCTCTTCCTCACTCTTCCATCGCTCTCTCTTCTCTCCCTCTCTCATTCTTTCCGTCTGCTCCCTCTTTCTTCCTTTCTCTCTCTCGATCTCTCTCCCATTCTTAATTCATCGGTCTCGCTCTTTTCCATCTCTCTCTCTCCCTCTCCCCCTCACTCTTTCATCGCTCTCTCTTCTCTCCCTCTCTCATTCTTTCCGTCTGCTCCCTCTTTCTTCCTTTCTCTGTCTCTCTCACACTCAAACGGCCAAAATAATATATTACGACGGTATGACAATATGACAAGAACAATCGCCCCAACGCAAATGGGGATTTTCGCCCTATCGCGCTGACATCAGTTGTTTTGAAAAGCCTGGAATGACTGGTACTTGCAATGCTGACAAGCTCAGTTCTCCCACTATTTGATGTTAACCAGTTTGTATAAAGCGAAGCGTTCCGGTACTGATGCAGTTCTCACTTTGACAAACATGCTGTACGAACACTTAGATAAGGCAAGGTGTTTATGCCAGAGCAACTTGCATTGACTTCTCATCGGCATTTAACACTAAATCCCATTTTCCTACTACAGAAAATTCAACGTCTAAAGGTTCAGCCCTCTCTATTGTGGCTGCAAAGACCTCCTCCATGAAAGGACACAGAAGGTCAAAGTCAACGGTGTTCTCTCTGAAGAACTTATCACAACAATAATGGTACCCCACAAGGGTGTGTCCTCTCTACGACCCTGTTTACCCTGTACACCAATGACTGTCAAATACCCCATCTGTTCCTATAATTAAATATGCAGATGATACAGTAATAGTAGGATTGATTGATTGAAAATGAAAATGAATTTGATTATAGAGCTACCATTTCCATGTTCGAAAATTGGTGTAGGGAACACCCATTTTACTGCTGAACTCAAAGAAAACAAAAGAAATCGTTTTTTACTCAAGGCAAAAGAAATGTTTTGAACCCATTGACAGACCTGCATACTTTAATGATGATACCATTGAGAATGTTGAAAGTTATATATACACAGGCGCGGATCCAGGATTTCTTAGGGGAGGGGGCCCAACTTTTTTTTTTTTTGCTCCCGAAAATTTGAAAATCGCGCCGGCCGAAAAGTCGCTCAGTGGGGGGGGGGGGGGGGGGGGGGGGGGGGGGGGGGGGGGGGGGGGAGGGTAGTGAGCACATTTTTTTTTTTTTTGGTCCTCGAAAATTTTAAAATTTGCACCCCCCCCCCCCCCTTGAGCGCCAGGGGGGGGGCCCAACCCTCCAAAAAGGTAAAAATCGCGTGATTTTACATGATTTTTTTCTCAAGGGGGGGGGGGGGGGCCCGGGCCCCCCCCCCCCCCTGGATCCGCCACTGTATATACATATATCGTCCTTGTTTTCACGAAGTAAAATCGTCACGCAAAGTGAATGCAATTTTTTTTTCACTACCGTCACTTCGTGAAAACAGCGACTATATATAGGCACAGAAATCGACAATAAGCTGCCTCGGGAAGACAAGTCAAAGTATACACCCTAACAAAATGCAACCAGCGTTCAATTTTCTTAGAAAGTTAATTAAAATACTTTCATGTGAACAATAGAATTCTGTTTCTCTTTTACCAGTCGATCATTCAGAGTACTATCACATTTGAATCCATTATCTGGTTTAATAATGCAAAGTAAAGAGACAAACAAAAGCTGAGAAGGGTTGTAAAACAAGCCAGCAAAATAATGAGCCATACTGTTGACCTAGATGAAGTCTGTAAGGAAAGTGTAGTATCTAAGGCCCTATCCATTATGTTTGATCCAACCCACCCCCTTAATGACCAGTACATACACCCGAGAAGCGGACGAAGATTTAGATCTGTAAAAGCAAGAACTAGTCGCTGAATTACTTCATTCATTCCACTTTCCATAAGAGTTGTTTAAGAAATCCAGTAGAGAGAAGAGTTCTAAACGAAGACAAGAACGGTAGAGAATGGGAAAACTATGTACCGGTAAAATACCTTATAGACATGTTACACAAATTGATTTTTTAGTATACAGTACTTACTTATTGTTGTACCCCCTAATGTTTTACCATATCAAGGAATAATTAGAAAAAGTTAAAATACCTACTTCAGATTAGAGAATATAAGAATAAAAGAAAAGGGAGTGTATATAAGAAGAGAGAGAGAGAGAGAAGAAAAAGAAGAAGAGGAAGAAGAAAGAAAGTAAAAAGTATATTCATCATGATCATGTATATTGAGTGTATACTCAGAATAGGGCCTTGAGACTAAATCAGAAGCGAGGTTTAGCAAATTTCGGACAAACATGAACTATGTGTTTATTGTGAGGAAAACAAATACAATTCACATGTTATGATTGTCAATTATATGTTGTCCTCGTGAAATTACTGTGAAGCAAGATTGTAAATGTAAATATGAATAATTATCCTCCATGGACAAAATAAATGAAATGAAATGAAATGAACAATAAAACCTTGATTTCAAATAGCTCCAGCTATAAAATGTAAGCAACAACCCCCACCCACAACAATAATAATAATAATAATACATAAATCATTTCAGATTGAAGATTGCAGTTTTTGATATGAAATCATGTCAGCCTCTAGACTGCAAATGTTTCATCACCAAGAGGAGTTATTATTATTTCAATTCTGATCACCTGCAAAACATTATTTCTTAAACTATATATTTATTCCTAATAACAAATTTCAACAAGATAATATAAAACACATGGCTGTTTTGCATTGTGGTCCTGTAACAAATCATACAGTCCGGTGAGTTAACATTGCAAATAATAATGCATACAGAGAAAATATATACTAATTGGTAAACGACATATCAATAACAAGTGTACTTACAGTACGTAAATATATAAGTAAGTCATTTACTATGGTACTAAAATTAATTAAATACAGAATATGAATATTTATTTGTAATACATATATAAAAATGGTTTGGAATTATAGGAAAAATAATGACTTTAATTTAATATGAATAAGAGTACAAATTGAATTTCAATGCTGAACTGAAAAGAGAGTACAGTATAGAGCTGAATTTCAAATATGTATACCTGTACATGTATATTAAAGGGAGTGTAACATGGCAAATACTGGTTAACGCCATCTACGTCTTCTTTTGAACAAGTGCACGTAAACGAATGGACTTGATTGACTGGGTCAGCGACTTAATCTCTACAAGGTCAGCACGCGCTATCGTTCGTGAAACAGACCGAACTTCTCACGCTTCGGTTTCACGTATGTTGCACGTATATGAATGCTGCAGTCGCATCATCCGTAGTCGTATTATACCGGATTGGCCCCGGATCAGGCCACAGGAAGACACATAGTATCGTCATGCTACACTCCCTTTAACAAGTTTGTTCACCGGTTTCCCTTCTTGTAAATCTGCAAGGTTTAATCTTAGTAACACAATCACTTAGAACGTTATGTTGTCAATCAGATTATATTCTCAGGCAATTAGTTATTCTGCAATCTGCAGTATGCAAGCTATTTATGTACAAGTCTCTGTATATATAGACAAATCACATAATTACATTTTTTCCAAAAAAATACACTGCATAGCCCTTACCGTTTCAGCTTTAAAATGACAAAAGTACAATTTGCAATATTTTTACAGAGTTTTACTAGGGGAGGACGTCTTGAACGTGCCCACCCGATTCCGAAGACTGTTCTTTGCTGTGTGTGGTTTCATGTCGGATCAGTTCACCGTTGGTTATGTACCTCTTCTCGCACTGAGAGCATGTAGGAAGCTTACTCCCAACGCGTTTACTCCTGGTAGTCAGTATCGTCTTGCATTGCCTGCATTTATGACGCGCGATCCCAATGTGCTTACTCATGTGTACAGAGAGGGCAAATTTAGAGGGATGTTTCTTCATACACTTGGGACACGCATAAGAACTCTCGTCAAAATGTGTTTTCATGTGGGTATACATGGATGTAGAGCTAGTAAATGACTCGTAACACTCGGAACATTGAAGATCATCTTCCTCAGGGTGTGCAGACTTGGTATGTCTCCTCAGATTTTGCTTGAAATTGAATCCCTTATTACAGAAAGAACACTGGAAGGGCTTTGGAGCAGTGTGTTTTTGCACGTGCTTGTTCAGATTACTCTTGAAGTAGAATCCTCTATCACACTTTGGACATGGGTGAGGTCTAGGGGTGGTGTGTCCTTCCATGTGTTTCTGAAGATTGTTATGAAACATGAATTCCTTCTGACATTCAGAACATTTGAAAGGCTTCTCACTGCTGTGTCCCCTCCTGTGCTTCTCCAGATTCTTTTCATACAGAAATTCCTTATCGCACTCGCCACATTTGTGATGTTTTTGGTGTTTCTTCATGTGCTTATCGCGAGACTGCTTATACATGAATGCCTGATGGCACACAGAGCAGTTGTACTGCTTGACCCTAGAGTGGCTGTTCATATGCACTTTAAATGCTATTTCAGACTCGTATGACTTGTCACATGTGGTACACTGCCATCGCTTTCCGTGGTTGTATTCCTCCATATGCCTCACCAAATATTCTCTTTTCCAATATCCTCTATGACACTGTGGGCAATCATCATAACACCTTAGACCAGCGTGATTCTTGAGGTGTCGCCGTAGGTCTCTCTTGCGTGTGAATCTTTTATTGCACTCTGGGCATCTGAAACGCTTTCCAACTATATGTATCGATATATGTCTTGTAAGTCCACATTCTGAAATAAACCCCCTGCCACATGAAGGGCAAGAATGTGGATATAGACCAGTGTGTTTTAATACCTTGTGTTTGTTAAGGTTATACGTACGAGTGTATCCTTTCGCACATATCGGACATATAAACATGGGCCTGCCATTGCGCATTTCTATTCTTGGGGGCCTTTTTCCTTCCTCATCAGATTTAGAGGACAACTCTTCCTTACCCTTCAAACTCTGGAGAGGATGTTCCGCCACGACTGATCCATGAATAGACAGATTTCTTTTATGTGCATGCTCTTGAGCTTGAGTACGCGAAGTAGAACAACAATGTTGATCTTTTTCTCTGTGTTTATCTTGATGTCTACTAAAAAGAGATTGGGGGTAGAATTTCTCTTCACACTCAAAATATTTGTGATATTTGTCATCGTTATGGATTCTCAAATGTTTAAAAAGGAGAGATTTGGAGGGTAATCCAGCAAAACAAGTCGAGCAGCGAGCTATTTCCTCTTCTTCTCTCTGGTTCCTAAGAACTCTTGCAAATTGAGATATAGCAGCAGATCTTGACGTACGACCATAATATGGCAATGAATGCTCAATGCTCTGAAGAGTATTTGCTCTGTATTCTCCATTTTCTTGCTTCACGTCTCTCAAAAGAAGTTTCCTGAGTTCTGATGGTGGATCAATTGGCATCTTATGTGCACCCTCTCCCACTGGAAGGTTGTTTGGCCTGCACAGATCTGTAAAGGAAATAAATGTACATTTGTAAAGTGTAGAAACTATGCAAAGTATATTCTTGAACAATGCAAGACCTCCTGAAGTGCTTAAAATGATTTCTCCTCCCTCTCTCTCTCTCTCTCTCTCCATCCAACTCTTTCCCATTCTCCCTCTCTACCTCTCTTTCTTTCTCCCTTTTTCTCTCTCTCTCACTATATATATATTGCTATGTTGTTTGACTGATCTTTGTACTGCAGATGTTTTTTTTCCGTTTACATGGGTCTAGAGGGGTAATTCCAGGGGTGTGGTCACCGGTAGTAATTACTGGTGGAGGGGGGAAGATAACAGTCTGACTGGTGGTAGGAGTGGTAGAAGATGACTAGAATCTAGGGAAGACTCATCAGAAGTTTGGGAAGAGTCTTGGTAAAGATCCCCTATACTGCACTAAATTTCCTCCCTGTGTGCACAACTTTCTGAACCACACGAGTCTACATGATTAACATTCCCCAAATGGTTTAGATGTGAATGGTTTGATTTAGAAGAAAAAAGTACCTTCTGACAAGACGGATGATGTCCTCAGGGATTCTCCCCCATCAGAAGTACCTAATTCTGTTCCAAAGACCTCTGCATCATTTTCTTGCTTGATGTTGGCTTGTAGATGTTCCCTCTCCATTGGTGCTCTGTAAGAAGTTGTTGTTGCAGCCTGGTATGAGTTGGGGACAGCATCTACAAGATACAAGGCGATGGGATACATGTCTACTTACAGCACTTATGTCATTATGCAAGGCATTTTATCTACATTGCTTCTCTCCACCCAGGTGTTCAATTAGTACTCAGTAGGATAAGAAAGTCATTTTCATTGGCTCAGCATGGCTGGAAAGCTCCCAAGGGAGTGAAGAATGTGCATGTAAAGCACTTAGAGACATATTTGATGTATTGAGAGCTTAATGTCCTTAAACGAAGGGTGAATGCTTCTCAAAACTAACGTTACTTGGCTCCTGCTCTTACACCTTGCTTTCAGACCGGATCAATCCCTCAGTTTGTCACAATTTTCCTCTCAGTTTGTTACTATGGCCTCTACGTTAAACTTTCTACTGCCACTATGTGATGTCACTGTAAACTCACCATTTCTTTGTATATGTGTACTGACTATACCAACACCTGCACCAACTGCAGTTCTCCAAACTTGAGGAAGCCAAGCAAAGAAGAACATGTGTAGGTGGAAGAGAAGAATCCGGGCTAACTCGGCCCAAAGACAACTCGGCCCAGCTGCAAAAACGGTCAGTTTTTGTCATTTTACCCTAACCCTAACTCTAACCCTAACCCTAACCCTCAACCGAACCCTAAACCTGCAAAAAAATGACAGTTTTTGCAGCTGGGCCGAGTTGTCTTTGGGCCGAGTTAGCCTGACTCCGAAGAGGCTTACCTTTTTGACCATCAAGTTGTGCTGATGTCCCAGAAACGCCATTAAAATAATCGTCATCCATTACCTCCTCTTTAATATGGCGGGTATCTGTGATAAAGAAGAAACATGATACAAACAGATCTAGCAGTCAGTGTTTAGCATCGGTGTTTCCCGCGCTGTGGGGTTGGACGCTACTTTCATACTTTCATTCCCTTACATTACAGCTCTTCTCTATGCCTTTCAGTCCTCAGTATCTGCCCAGGGGGTGTTTCACAAAGACTAAGATCAATTTTAAGTCGGACTTAACTATGGCAGGCCATTCATGCCACCAATTGCTCTTTCCATTATGTTCTTTAGATCATATTTTTTCAAAAAATCTAAATTCTGTAGATTTGTGACCATGATTTGCACATCCCTTGATTCTCACAGAATCAAACGAAACTTACACTGAATGTTCAAGATTACAAATAAATGACATGTGCAAAACAATTTTGGAAGAAAATGTATACTGGCTGAGTAATGAGCATAGAAAGACAAGGAAATCAAGGTAGTACCAGCCCCCGACACCATGTGTGTTGTCCCATATATAGCTTTCTGTGTACAGTGCTTGTTACTTTACCAAGACTCGGTCAAATTTATTATGATTTTGATGACTCCAGAACCTTGCAGTGCACACCAATACTTACATGCTACATGGTCAACTGTTTCTGATCCTTTCCACACCTTTTCTTTCACAATGCAATCGCATTACCAGTACTAAAGTTTATCTTTAAATGCATGTTTATATTTATTGTGCTTAAAAATAAATTATGAACATAATGGAAAAAATACATCAATTAATAGCAAACAAGAACACATACGGTACATGTATCCTCTGAAGTCTGTGTGGATAAGCAAAATTCACAGAGTTATTATTTTTCTTGTTTCTGTCAGAAATTGTATGTTCATAATAACATACACAGAGAGTACAAGAGACTACACCTGGCCTGGTTAATTTGATGGCAATTGTGCAAGCAAACGTGACTAGTCCACAACAGACATGTAAAGAGCAGACCCGTGTCCGCAGTGCCCTGAGTCTTAACGGTTATCCACGCCTTTTTGTACACAACACCAAAGGATCAGAAGACATACAAGGCATTCGCAGTCTTGCCGTACATTGATGGTGTCTCCCAACAACTCGAGTAGTGCTGTAAGTCAGACACCATGTTCGGTTCGGTTCGGCATGTGTATTCTTGTTTATAGCTTGCGATAGGTGTCCTGCAAGTGCAATCAAACCTGTTAATGATGTAGTTACAATTGTCCAAGATTTCCCTCAATATGTGCAAATAGATATACACTATATTTCATATTTATTTTTGTGATTATATATAGGCCTAGATCTATTCCAGAAATGTCTAAATTATTGTAGCACGATTAGTTTCCTGGCAGATTAAAAATTTGCGCTTCACCTGGCCTTGATATCTAATCAGGGTTATAATTATTAACCTTTTAAAGTAAGCAAAAACTAAACAAACATTACACTCATCATATGAAATACATGTTTTAACATTATCTTACCTCCTGGGCATACATGAGCTTCTTTTAGGGCAGATGTCGGTGGAGGCCCACTGATCAGGAAATAGCCCTCCAAAACATAACGCGTTCCCTTACGGGTGGGACAGGGCAGTGTTTTTTGGGCTGCAAGCCTTAGGCTCCTTTCTGTAGCTGTCTCTTGTAGATGAACTGTCGTATCATCTTCTTTGGCTCTTTCGATATAACTCCTACTGGTCCCACGGTTCCAAGCTCTCCTCTTTCTGACAAAACCCTGGTGTTTATGATTTCGTGGCATTTTGGTGTAGAACCTCTACGAATGTATAGCTTCCTGAGTGAGCTGCCAAAGGGATATAGTCCGGCAGCCATCACGATATACCTTGTTTTAGGGTCTATAGTTTTGTTTTTTTTTTATTATAGTTCCTTAGACCATCAATTTGAAGAATCCGATTGCTGACACTCTGTCAGCCTTGAGCAATTTGAGATATGTGACGTCATACAAAATGGCCGCCAAAATACCCCTTTTTACCAAAGTTAATGATAACAAAATTGTTTACAGTACTTTGCTACATTAAATGTCAGTCAAATATCTTGATTTTTTTCTAGGATCATCACTTAATAAAAATTGACGATGTTGTATGATAAAAAATGGCATGTAAATTTGCATAATTCAGATTGGCGCCCTCTATAGACACGTTAACTTGCAAATTTTAAATGATGGCCAAATGCCAATTTCTAACATGAAATTAACATTTTTTATAAGTCAGACGCACTGAATACAATAAGTAAAAATTGTGCACCACATTTTGGTGTGATTTTTTTGTTATTTTGTACTTTAAAGGTAAAGATCAGTTTTGGAAACGCCCCCCTCTCAAAAAATGAAATGGAAGCTCTTATCACCAATCATGTGAAAGAATATGTTTTGACTAATACGTGATGATACAAATTTTGCCGAGAAACCGCCTACTAATTGATATATTTGGTAAATTATTATATCTATTTAGACCTGATAGATATCGCGCACGTGTCGCGTAGTCCCATATACATTCTTCTGTGTACATTGCTTGTAACTTTACCAAGACTGGGCCACATTTCTAATCGTTTTGATGATTCCAGAACCTTGCAGTACACACCAATACTTATAAGCTAGATGATCAACCTTTTCTGATTGATTCCACAACGTTTCTTTCACAATGCAATCGCATGACCATAACTGGTCGTTATCTTTAATACTTGAAGAAAACAAGCTAGAATTTCATGCTCTCTGTCCCATAGATATGAGGTACCATATGGTTATAAATGCCCGTTTTCAGTGACAGCATTCCGAAATTTGATTTGTATTTTGAGGTAATACATTCTTTTATATGAACCTATCATGAAAAGGTTTCTCTCTTACAAGGGAGTTTAATAAAGCGAAATATCCACCCAAAATGACCAAACATGGTTACCTTCCAATGGCTATCATTTGCTGCTTTAGTTTGATCGTTATAACACTCGACAGAGGCGCGAAAACCACAGAAAATTGTGCATGCTAGTTTTGCTTTGTTGCATTGGCACCGTGATGATTTACATAGGCTTCCACTCGCACAAGTGCACCGTATTAACCTTAATATGTTGTCCGGTGCGAGTTGTACATTTGTAAGTACTGTGACAGGGATCAGGGATTTGGTTTCCTATTCTTTTGCATAGCCATACTTTGTAGGATCCAATGATGTGAGTCGTGACTGCAAGGCGTGCTTCCACACACATGTTTGCAGATGAGCTCTCTTGCCAACTGAGTCCAAAGGGAGTCAAATCTTCTGCTTCATCACTTTCAGCAATGCATGTACCCTTTTCAATCCCAAAGTATGCCCAAATAGTGTCGCATCCCCTCAACGCATGTCCTGCCAACATCGATGGAATGATATCTTCTAACTTGTGTACAGTGGCAGGAATGTCAATAACAGTTCGCTCTTTGATGACGCCATGATCATTGGCGTTCTAAGTTATTCATGTAGATAATGATGGACCCTAACCCTAACAGCCAGGACCCTAACATACCTTTTCTCATTAGCAGCAATTTGAATCGCTTGCTGTACTATGATGTTGTCTGCTTCTTCATGTGTTATGGAAAGATCTTCCCTTGGCATGACATCGCTGCCTGGTATCACTTCAACAGATACCTCATCTTGACCGGTAATGACCAGCTTGTGCTTTTGCCTATTTCTGAACACCTCATCATTCTGCAGAATCACGCATACCGGTATTATGATGTCGATCAACTGTAGTTTGTTGTCAGTAGTTTCTGGGAGGGAAGCAGTGAGGTGGGAAGGAAGACTCTTTTGGATGACTCTCGATTCGTCATGACTTCTAGAAACCCTGGTGGCACACCAACCAAAGATCATCAGATTTTAATCCAGAGTAGAGCACAACCATCAAACGGGCTGTACAAGGTTGCTCAAGTGACACATCAACCTTTGTCAAATTCTTCAAGTTCGCCTTTGACCTGGTGAAAGCTTTCATGACAAAATATTCTTGATATTGACATATCTTCAACTTGCCTGCAGTCCTATTACTCTAGTCTAAGAGTAGATCAACTTGGTGTCATAGACTTTTGAATCCTCCAATGTTAATTAAACTACACCCTCCAAGTGGTTGAAAACTTCACCTACCTCGGCTCCATGTATTAAGCAACCTCTCCCTTGATTTCGAGCTCAACGTTCACATTAGCAAGGCAGCAACCAAGATTGCTAGACACTCAAAGCAGGCCTGGAAGAACACTTTACTATAAACCACCAACACGAAAATGAAGATCTACCAGGCCTATGTGTTCAGCACTCTCCTGTATGGCAGTGAGTCATGAACCCTGTATGCAAGTCAGGAGCGCCGTTTGAATGTTTTCCATTTCCGCTACTTGAGGCGAATCCTAGGCATCAAATGGCAGGACCACATTCCAAACAAGGATGTCCTCAAAAAGGAGGGATGATGACCATCTACGCTCTTCTATCACAACGACGGCTGAGATGGCTTGGTCATGTCAGTCGTATGGAAGACGGCCGCATTTCAAAAGACATCTTGTAGGGAAAGTTAGCGACCAGAACCAGGACTGTTAGAAGACCTGGCCTTCGCTTCATGGATGTGTGCAAGAGGGACATGGAGGCCAGTGAAATCAACCCTACAAAATGGGAAGCCTATGCTTCAGACTGCCCCAAATGGAGATGCGCTGTGAAGACATGTATACAGAGGAGTGATCAGAAGAGAGTAGAACAGTGGGAGGAGAAAAGGCAACAAAGACGGCAGCTAGCCACGGCTTCAACAGCACAGCCACACATGAAATTTGTCTGCAGCAACTGCAACAGGACCTGCCTCTCTAGGATTTGACTGTTTAGTCATAGCAGGAGCTGCACAGCAAGAAACTCTTGCTTGAAGCAGTTAAAAAAAGAGGTACAATTGACGGTGTTCAAAGGGAGGGAGTTCCAGAGTCTTATTGTATCCGGGAAGAAGCTCCTCTTTTAGACAAGCATTCAGGCAAAATGAACAATTATCTTCTTGGAATGCCTTCTGTGCAGGGATGTTGATGGAGTGAGGAAAGTATGTGGAAAGTCTTTCAGCGGGTTGTATGCGAAAGATCATCACCACCTGAGCCTGTACCCTGCGTTCTTGTAATGTTGGCCACTTGAGCTGGTTCAGGATGGCTTCTACTTTGCTTGTCCTGCAGTAGTCATTGCAGAAGGAGCGGACATAGCGCCGCTGACCCATTTCAAGCTTCTTGATGATTGCTAATTGTTTGAGTGTTAGGGTCCCATATAATTATGATGATGGCATACTCCATGATTGGTTGAAGGCGAGTATCGTAGCACAATTATTTAACTTTTCTAGGACATGGTTGGATATTTCTTTGAAGAAAGGCACGGGTGGAGTTGAAGTATTTGCTGATAATGTTGATATGTGGGTTCCAGCTGAGGTTTTTCTGTGACTCAACACCTCGATACTTTGCTATATTTTTGTCATCTAGGGTCTGTCCGTGAATTTGATGATGGATTTGCGTTTATTGGTGACATGTAGAACCTGACATTTATGTGGGATGAATTCCATCAGCCAATCACGCTCCCAGCGTTGCAGTGAGTCAAGATCCTCTTGGAAACGTTAGGCGTCTTCCTATGTCTTGATGTTGCTGTATAGCATGCCATCGTCAGCAAAGAGCCTGACTGTTGTGTTTGGGGAGAGGTACGGTGGCAGATCATTGAGGAAGAGGAGAAACAGCATCTGGCCGATAACGCTGCCTTGCGGGATGCCAGATGTTACTTGGCTGGTGTTGGAGATGGGTCCTTCCAGTAACACCTGCTGGGTCCTGTAACTCAGGAAGCCAGAAAACCAAGCATGTGTGGGTTCCCAGATTCCATAGAATTGGAGCTTGTGTAACAGCTAGCCTTCCATGGGGAACCTTGTCAAATGATTTGGAGAAACCAAGGAGTGTCATGTCCAATTGGTCTCTAGCATTGATGCCTTTGGCAAGGTCCAGGACAGCAAGGACAAGCTGTGAGACGCAGGATCGCTTCTTTTGAAAGCCATGTTGTGCATCAGACAAGATGTTGTGGCTTTCAAGGTGGTTCATGTTGCTGCTAAGAACGATGTGCTCCAGTACTTCACAGGTTACTGACGTCCGAGAGACAGCTTTGTAGTTCTCTGGCTTGCTACGGTCACCTTTCTTGAAGATGGGATCAATATATATAGCCATCATCCATTTATCAGGTTTGCACGCTCTGGTTAAGGGAGGCTTGGAAGAATAGAGGGAACACAGGTGTCAGTTTGGTGGTCAGAAGTCTGGCTGGGATTTGGTCAGGACCAGTGGCTTTATGAACATCAAGCTCAGACAGGATCTTCAGAACACCTGGTGGCGAGATAGTAATGTGATCCATGGTTGGGTAGGGGCTTCGTCCTTTGTCTCTCAGACTAGTCATATCTTCATTGCAGTTGAAGATGGATGAAAACTGATTACTTAGAATGTTCGCCTTTGAGAGGCTATCTGAGTAAGTCATTCCATTAGATTATTTCAATGGAGCCAACCCTGAAGCATCGCATCGCTTGCCGTTTATGAAACTCCAGAAACACTTTGGTTTACAGTTGGTGTCTGGGCTGACAATTTCTGTCAGGTACCCGTTGTAGACTTTCTTGGAAATTGTGTCATAGAATCCACCAGGTAACTTCTGTTAAAACTCATGCATCTGTCTGGTACCGATGCCAAATGCTTTATCATCATTCACTGACGCTGGATCAATGCTGGTCTAAATAAAGCCTATGAATGGAACAATAATGTACCGTAAAATCACTTCTCACTGATTCTCTTGTAAATCTTGGTTTCTTTACATGTATCTTAATTTAGACCAAAAAATATGTAAGATAAATGCAGCACAATCGTAATTATTTCATGCATACGAAGCATATAATATGTGTTTAACGTCACGTAGATCTAAGAAATTGGCATTTGGCTGGCACACCTATTTTTATGCAAAATTAATATATTTATAGAGGGCGCTATTTCAAAATATGCAAATTAGCTTGTCATCTATGGCCGTGCAACATCACGAAACAATTTTTAGTGATGGTCCTAGAGAGATACAGACATTTGGCAGCCCAAAATTGTAGAAAAATCCTTGTTTTATATTTATTATACATTTTTAGAGAAAGATCATGTACTTTGGCGGCCATTTTGTATGACGTCACATATCTTAAATTGCTCAAGGCTGACAGAGTGTCAGCAATCGGATTCTTCAAATAGAAGGTTTAGGCAGTCATAATCCATTGAGAAATAAGAAATTGGCATTTGGCTGGCACACCTATTTTTATGCCAAATTAATATATTTATAGAGGGCGCTATTTCAAAATATGCAAATTAGCTTGTCATCTATGGCCGTGCAACATCACGAAACAATTTTTAGTGATGGTCCTAGAGAGATACAGACATTTGGTTGCCCCAAATTGTAGAAAAAGCCCTATTATATATTTATTATACATTTATAGAGAAAAATCATGTACTTTGGCGGCCATTTTGTATGACGTCACATATCTTAAATTGCTCAAGGCTGACAGAGTGTCAGCAATCGGATTCTTCAAATAGAAGGTTTAGGCAATCATAATCCATTGAAAAAAAAACTATAGACCCTAAAACAAGGTTAGGCCAATAATCTGGATTTGGCTGCCGGACTAATAGGAGAGCAGCGTAGTACTAAAAGCTGTGCTTTTGATTCTCAACATTTCAAACACCACTGTACACAACTCAATCGATTTCACTCAAAATTGGTACTTTAGTGACAATTGATGACACCTAAATAGCAGTAAAATACATTTTTTCACTTTACTGATGTTAAAAAGAAGAATTTAAAAATTCAATTTGTAAAGTCTAGTGTCAAATTGTGTAGTGTGTATATTTGTGTATAGGTACTAGGTACAGGTCTACTATTACCTGCCTCACAGCAAGTATGCAGTGCTAAAGGTCAATACGCATTAGCATTGACTCTCTATGCTTTGCTGGAGTGGGATTACCCAAGGACCTATAGGTTCATGGATTACCCAACCAAGATTATACTGTGACTTCATGCATATGCAATGACTCAAATGCAAGATTATTCAGGTTTTCACCTACAGATGGCAGCAAACACTTACACATTGAGTGATTCTTGTAGAGCAGAAAGTGCCCTTCAAAATGATATCTTACTCTACAAACTAGATTGAAAAATAAAGACACTGCACCAATTGAGATATTTAGTTCAGATTTTAATTTTCAAGCATCTGAATGTCATTAATTCACACAAATTAATTGCTATTAATCAACTATATAAGGTACCTTTAGTGCAAATTTTTACCCTAAACTGAGGATTTAGCTTAATTAAATATTACTAAATCAAATGGAATTATTTTTAAAAAAAAATTGACCTTTTCTTTATCAATTTATTCTCTCTGAGATTTGTTTTTAGGCATATATTGTTTCATTTCATAACAATGATATATATATTTTGAGAGTGTTGGAAATGTGCCAACACGAACATGCACGTATTTTATGTGTGGTATTCTTTTATATACACTGTTAATAATAATAATAATAATAATATGTCTTGTTTACCCAGGGTAGCCATAAAGTGACGGAGGAATCGTATGTATCGCAGACAATAATGTGACGAATCCTAACCTAAAAAATCTACTTGGAAAAGAAGAAAACTGCTCAATCATTTTAGCCTTTATAAAAGGTACTGGAAGATATAGAGAATTATAAAGTGTATTATAGCATTGTGTTGTTATCATTCTTGTGCTTTTCAGGATTTTTTTTTCTTTCTCTTCAATAAAAGTAACAGAGTGGCGGAGGAGATGATGGACATACGAAAGCCTGAATAAATGATGGCAGCCGATTATTAAATGCGCATACTATTAAACATAAGACACATTATTTATCATTAACCCTATAAATTGACACCGAAACTTCATGATATTAATTCCAACCAGCTCTAACACTAAATGACTAAAAAATAATGAGTAACGAGCACATTAACCCCCCATAATCTTGCACTTCGCCAATAACAAAGGCCAAGATAAATCTTTATCTCACACACTGGGCAAATATCAGAATCACAGAAACGTAGAGCAGCAGAAGTGAGAGCATGCGCAAGACGCCCTCACACACAGCCTGGCGGAAATCATCGGAATTGATGGATAGCGCCGATAAGCCCAACAACAACAAAAACAACAACAACAACAACAACAACAACAAAGCCTCATAAAGTTGGAATATTTTTTTTTTACCCCAATTTATGGAATTATTTTGACAACGATTTATTCCTAATAGATCTAGATAATAGTATAAATTCTCAGATTTTAGGAATAATTTGCCAGTGTTTGTTTTGCGTGACTGCTAAAGCATGTGTATGCTACTATGCTTCAACTAGGGGACCTACGCCCTTAAGTCATAAATGACAGTAATGAGGATTAAAGCCCCACAAAAGGGCACTAATATAGCACATCCACACGGTTTTGATCCCGGGGCCGCACAGTTACGAGGTAGGGGGCAGTTCCCACAAATTAAAAAAAAAAAAAAAAATGCAATAAATTATCAATAATTCATTGAATTTCCCTCCGGTCCCCAAAAGAAAAAAATCTTCTGTGTGCCCATGCCTTGAGCCATAATTTTATGTTGGGGTCCGGGGTAAAATGCTATGAATTATTGATAATTTATTGCATTTTCTGCCCCCTACCCTAGCCCCCGCTGCGTACAGTCATGGTTCAGTGGCAAAGGCCCCAGGATCAAAACCGTGTCAGTGTGCTATATTAGCGCCCTTTTGTGGGGCATTAATCCTCAATACTGTCATTTATGACTTAACCCTATAAGCCCCCGGGGGGGGGGGGGGCATTATGCCCCCCCCCTCCTCTAAGAGGAGAAATTAAATAAAACAACAAAAACAATAAAATACATAAGTTAAAAAAACAATGAAATACATAAGAAATTATCAAAACAAGAGATAACATAAGGAATAAGCTGGCTCTTCCAAATTTTGTTGTCGTATTATTATTCCAAATGGTCTAATGAATATACGGTATGTAGTGAAAAAGAATGTTTAAATATGAATAATATATGATTTATGGGTAAAAATGTGATTTTATGACCTTATTTGCATAAATTACCATAAATATGCAAATGAGTGAATTTAAAAAAAAATTGAAATTACCACATTATTCTATACACTTCACTGGACATGCGTGCAAATTTTCGCGGAGATCGGCCGTTTCACGGCCGAGATCTTACTGAGGGGGGGGGGCCATAATGCCCCCCCCCCCCCGCCGTACTAAGACCTCAAATAGCCCGGCCTTTTTAGGGTTAAGGGCGTATAGGTCCTCTAGTTGATTACCACAGTAGCATACACATGCTTCAGCAGTCACGCAAAACAAACACTGGCAAATTATTATTCAATAAAGTCTGAGAATGTATACTATTATCTAGATCTATTCGGAATAAATCATTGTCAAAATAATTCCATAAAATGGGGTAACAAAAATTTTAATTTTATGAGCAACAGTGTATTTAAAATACAAATTTTGTCATAAATGTTTTTATCTGCCACAAAGTTTTCGGTCGTGATGATTATTATATGTGTTTATAAGTTGAGTTGAGCCATTATTTATATATGGACATTATTTATTTAATTATTTGTATATTGTGTATGAATATAATTATACTGTTTCTATGATGGAATTTCCGCGGGGCCTGAATGTAACATTTGAGAGTGGTGGTGATGCGGAGTAAGTTCTGCCCCCCCCCCCCAAAAAAAAGGTTTTTGTTTATTATACGCCTCTGCTCCCTCGTCCCTCGCATTTCGTCCCCCCCCCCCCCCCCCCTGGCTGTAACCTTAAAGAGACTGCTCTTCATACAGTCATCTCCATAGTATAATCCCGAGCGATTTGAATATAAAGTGACCTTTAGTCTTGCTTTTACCATCTATTATTTGCCTAGCTTACTCCCCTTGCAGCATGCTCTCAGGCTCGCCATGGTAAACACATTATCAAGATAATCATTTGCACAGCTAAAATCTTACACTGGCGACCTAATATTTGAATCGAAACGAGTTTGAATAATATATTACTGACAACAAAAAAAGATATAGAAAGATTGTTTGCGATCCGCCCAGTTTCCCAGCACCGTCCGGCTTTCAGGACCAACTTGACACTTGATTTTCAATCGCTTTGTTTACTTGAGCTCTGTAAGCTCTTGAAGACCTTCTTTCCACTGGTTAAGAACGATATTCGATATAATTCTAAAAATACGATTCTCGGTTTGTGTGATTCTTTTCTTGAGGGCTGTTTAATATAGTCAGATCTACTAGTTCAAGAATATTATAGTAGGCGACTGGCGTCATATTAAATTTGAATTCATATCTCCATCTTTTAGATAGATAGGACGAGTTGAGGAAAACATGTCGGTAAGTTGCTTCTTTTTGTTTATGTTTGTTTGGTTTAATTCAAGGTAGACCATTACATGATTGCAATTCATTATACTTCCGAAATATCAACCTAAGGCAGTTACAATTCCTAGCCTTTTGTGTCACCATTTGAAATGTTGGAACATGACAAAATGACGTACGTATTACGTATTAATCAATCCGAACATGATTTGGGTAATAGTAAATTATGTTATTTTCGTAATGTAATCGAAATCAATGCATTATAATCTTCGCCATATTGTCCTCGTTACCAATTCATCTGTCTGTTTGTCTGTTGGTGTTTTATTTTGTTGTGTTCCATCAACATCATGCCTTTATTGTACCATGTATGCGACCGTGAAGAAAACGTCTAATATCTGTATATACATTTAGCTTGTAGTTTGTTAATGAGAATTGGGCAATCGTGGTTTGAATTTGGCACTCCTTGACAAATTAATGACCTGTACGTGTGCAAGAGTACAGTCGGAAGTCACAGTTGGTTGTTGTAGTGTGGTCAAGGGAGCCAGATCAAGAAATACACAATTAATTTATTTTGTATATAGTCACTAGATAGGGCATTTTATTTATGGAACACAATATATTCATCGCCTTGAAAAAGGGCTCGAGGGCATTATCAATAATCCAGATAACTACCTTACCTTTTTAGAGAGAGAGCGAGAGAGAGAGAGAGGGAGAGCGGGGGGGGGGGGTAGGAGAGGGGGAGGGTGGGATGGAGCAGGCACGTAACGTAGCCACGGGGGGAGGGGGCACCTGCCCCCCCTTACATTTTGTTCTCCAAGATCGGTTGAACTTTTTTAGACCCCTCCCCAGGACGTGTATGTGCTCCCCCCCCCAACAAAAAAAAACAAAACAAACAAACAAACAAACAACATCGAACTCTGGCTACGGCCCTGGGATGGGGAGAGAGAGAGAGAGAGAGAGAGAGAGAGAGACATAGAAACAGAGAGGGGGGGGGGGGGGACATGTTGGACATTTCAAACGGCTACTATATAGACCCAAGATCAGCCTAGGGACGTAATGTTTGCCAACGTGAAAAGTTAGTTGGGAACTCCCCCCCCCCCCCCCCCCCCCACCACATCGGACCCCCTGTCGGCCTCACGTGGCACACTAACTGTCTAATTAGTCTTTTTTTGCAGGAAGTATTCATTCAAATAATTCGAACTCGGATCAGAACAACATCGGATAATTACATCTAGTCATGTTTAGTTGATATTTGATTCTACGTAATTTTATATTTTTGTGTTTTAAAATGAAACAAATAACTGAATGCCTACACATTGCATGCAGATGTTGCAGTTTATAATCTTCATGTTATGAAGTTGGTTAAAGGTAAAGACCAATGGTCATGCGATTGCATTGTGAAAGAAACGTTGTGGAATCGATCAGAAAAGGTTGATCATCTAGCATCTAGCATCTGCAAGGTTCTGGAATCATCAAAATGATAAGAAATTTGGCCCATTCTTAGTAAAGTTACAAGCACTATACACAGAAAGATGTATATGGGACTACCCTATCTCTCTCACCAGACCATGAGAGAGATAAATTTACCAAATATATGAATTAGTAGGCAGTTTCCCGGCAAATTTGTTATCATCATGTATTAGTCAAAACATATTCTTTCACATGATTGGTAATGAGAGCTTCCATTTCATTTTTTGAAATTGGGGCGTTGCCAATACTGGTCTTTACCTTTAAGGTTTGGAACAACAACTAGTAGTAGCAGGGCGAGCTCAAATACTGGGCTGAGTCTCACGAAACCGTCATAAGTACAAGTTGAGCGACATCCGATTGAAATGCGTGAATTAAGTTTAACACGCATTTCAATGGGATGTCGCTCAACTTGTACTTATGACGGTCTCGTGAGACCCAGCCCAGATCTGGAACTTGGAAGGTTGTGTAGTCTGTAGATAAAGCGGTAGGCCAAGTTGGATTACTCTACTCTCTAGTCTAGCTCGACTCTGTCTCTAGTCTCTATGGTGAAATTTTCACATTGCATGAAGCATTGTCTTATCCACTGAACAATTTGGCGAATATTCCTGGTCTTCAACAGTTTGGAGAATGTAGACAATTCATTATATTTTTCGTGCTGTAACTTTGCCGACAATCGTTCGTTTGCCGCCGGGATTTATACGCGAAAACCTAGCGGAATTGTAACAGTTATGTGCGCCGTAAGTTGTGGGGAAGATTAAGGTGGAAATCCCGTAGGCACGAGACAGGTTTCAGTATACTGCATGTAGCTGTAGTCTAGTCTTCGTCTGGACGATATAATCTCTTGTAAAATGCCCTTGTGCAGTGTTTATTCTTCTCCTGCTGCATGGTTACCGGTACTTTGATTCAAGTTTAATCTGTTGTGAGTTAAATAGATCTAGACTTAAACAAATGTTGGGTTTTTATTGCCTTGCAATTGCCTGCTCTTTCAATTCGAATCTTTCAATTCACTTCAACATCAAGTTCAGACTTTCGTGGTTAACTTTTTACCCCCAACTTAAGGATTCAAGATCATTTTGATATTTACTAACCTGCAGGAGACAGTAAAATCGAAAACTAAAAACAGAAGTTTAACTTCTTACCAACCAGTTAACTTTCCTCATTAATAAATGTGCATGGATCATCATCAGACGCCATAAACATAAAATCTATGTTGTACAACTGGTGAATTGTCATCATCCCTGGTCATTGTTTGATCGTACATACGTAACATACATAACATAATGACGGTGTCAATACGAGGTGTACATCTGATGCGATGGCTGGTGTTAATCGGGATGTGTGCTCTCATGATACTCTGGTACTTTCAACGCATCAAGACCCGACAGCTTGATTACGTGAAATCTTTGCAGGAATCGAGCGTCAAGCTGCAGAATAGCGAGTTTGTTCTCAACGGGGAAGAGGTCACTATCCTGTCCGGCAGCATGCATTACTTCCGGGTCATGCCGCAGTACTGGGAGGATCGCCTCCGCAAGATGAAAAGTGGCGGGCTCAACACTGTCACCACGTAAGTGTGTTTACTTTATATCTGTATCTAGATAAGCAACATGGAACGATTGATGATTGTGCTGATGACAATTATCGGCAACAAACATATCGGTCACATAACATAGCACTTGAATGGAGATACCCTACTATAAGTTCTATAACCACACACTCAAGCTCTCTCTTCCTGAGGCAACAATAGACTCCTACAAGTACAAGTACTCATTTTACCCCTGCACCATTCGCATCTGGAATCAACTACCAGCCACTGCAGTTACTGCCCCAACAGTTGTAGACCGAATTTTCTGTCTCTTTCGTTCGTTAGCCTCTTATTGGGGTAGGGTCGGCTCTCTCTTTAGAGACCGAAACAGACTATCCCGCGAACTGTGTAGGGTTATGTGGGCAAATCAGTACACCAAACTTGCAAAACTTATCCCTGAATTACTCCTTTCACAGGATGCATATCCGATGCATTTTATATTGTAAATTAGGTTAAAACTTAACTACTTCGGTTCCACTTACCAACTTGACTGAAATAATCCGTTTAATGGTCCATTTTTTGGAAATTATGGGTCAAAATCGATATCCATGATTAAAATCTTGCAGCGGGCGTTTAAACTCTCGCTGCAAGATTTTTATCATGGATATCGATTTTGACCCATAATTTCCAAAAAATGGACCATCAAACGGATTATTTCAGTCAAGTTGGTAAGTGGAACCGAAGTAGTTAAGTTTTAACCTAATTTACAATATAAAATGCATCGGATATGCATCCTGTGAAAGGAGTAATTCAGGGATAAGTTTTGCAAGTTTGGTGTACTGATTTGCCCACATAACCCTACACAGTTCGCGGGATAGTCTGTTTCGGTCTCTAAAGAGAGAGCCGACCCTACCCCAATAAGAGGCTAATGAACGAAAGAGACGGAAAATTCGGTCTACAACAGTTGCTGCTTTCCAGATGACCGCCCTCCCTGTCATCAGAGGGTTGGAACCTCCTGTAGGTTCCAGAATGCTGTAAACCATACAATGTATAGCAGCATGATTTTTTACTTGCACGTCACTGTTTTACTGTATAAAGAAATTGTACACCCTTTTGTTGTCTGCACCTTCACCTGCTGTCACAACACATCCCATCCCAGTATACATGTAGCTTGGAAAAGTTGCTTCAGGGATTACCTCATCAAGTATCAAGTATAACATACCAAAAAATCAACTAAATCTTCAACAATTGTTCAAATAATGGTCATGATTTAAAAGTTATTATCTCTCTTGCCTGTTTCGTGTCAATTTTATAATATTTTTTGGAGTATTTTTCCTAAAAAACGAAGACAAAATACTTTAATACATGCACTTTCTCACAGGTTTTTACGGCAAACCGCTGCACAATACAAGTACATAACGACGATGGAGTGAGTGAAGTAAGCGACTGTAATCCTCATTAAATTCATGCAAGTAATCCACATTATAAATTGATGATGATCATTACGGTCGCTAACTTCAGTCACGCGCGTGCACCCGTACCCCATCGTCTGTACCGTATGCACTTGTATTGTGCAGCGGTGAAACCTGTGAGAAAGTGCATGCATATAGTTTTTAGGAAAAATACTCCAAAATGGATAAGATAATTTACAAGAAACAGGTGGAGAAAGATAACAACATTTAAATCACGACCATTATTTGAACAATTGCGGATGACAAAAATTGAATATAAAAATTTACTGGTGCTCCCAGTAACTTTGATGAATCTCAAATATCACCTACGGCCGTACAATGGTAGCTGCGACCATGAAAATCTCAGAATATGTAGTTGTGATACATGTGTATATAATTTCCAAACAGGAATACACTAGCTAATTGGTTGATTTTAGTCAAGAAAAATTGTTCTATAGCTTAATTAATATCGTGACCTCGAGAGGGAGCTATACAATATAAAGAGTTTATTATTTATAATTTCATAGCTTTAGACTCAATTTCAAACGATCACTGAATATTGTAGGATCACATGCTTTCAATATGTTCATTTGAACCAAATTCATGACCCCATACAAAAACTTTGTATTACCTTTAATTTATCCAAGTAATCCAACTGCTATCTTTTTTATTAATTCATAGAAGCTTTTGATAAAATGTATGTTTTCATTGTTATCACAGGTATGTTCCCTGGAATCTCCATGAACAAGTCCGAGGGGATTTTGACTTCACTGGCATATTAAATGTTGTGTAAGTAATGACTATTAGATTTCATTTCTTAAAGATGTCTGTTGTTGTGAAAACCATTTTCTTACATTTACATCCATGTGAGATTTTTTCCTTGTACCAAGTTTCAAATAATGTACAGTACCTTAGGATAAACCTACCAATTTGTTGAGAAAAGTTATTAATCATAATGCATTTCATTGGTCATCTTGATAAGGTAGTGTTAATCTGAGGAACTAACACTTCAACAAACTATGCTTCTAGTTAGTTCCTCTTTTCTCGTGCTTTTTTTCCCCTACTATATTTGTCGTTTCATTGCATACTTTTGTAATATAATTATTCATTGGATTATGTTTTGCATGAGAAATAAAATCATTTGATCATTAATCATTAAAAAAATCTTACTCACCGACTGAAATCCATTTAAAACTAACTTAAATCATTTGTCTTTACCCACAAGTATTCAATGCAATTCATAATTTGTTCTAAAGTGATATGGTAAGGCGCATACATGTACCGGTATGTGCAAATTTGCAATGCACCCTATCTGTACACTACACGTGTAACTTTCATTCTCCAGGATTCCCAAGCTGTGCTCTTATTTGTATAATGTGTTTGTTTTCCAGACAAGCTTGCAAACTGTACAGTACATGTATTCACAGGGAAATTGAATTGGGATTGCTTGCTTCGATGAATATACATGTACTTCAATGTGTACTTGATCTTTGGTACCTATCGGTGCATAGAGTTGTGGGGGGGGGGGGGGGGCGACTAGACAGGAACAATGAGAGATAATGATAGACTTACAAGCAGTCGTAAAGTCTACTACCAGTAATTGGAACCTCTTGGGAAGATACAATATGATTCCAATGTCATGAAAAGGGTAGAAACTTATTCAGTCATAAATATAACTTCAGATTCAAAAGAAGTTTAGACAATTTTAATAACCCACAGCATAAACCATGGCTTAGAGTTTAGACCCCCCCCCCCCCCCCCCCTCTGATATACATGTATACATGTATTAACCACTTTGTGAATTATTCCACATTTTGTGGCTTCCCAGGACCAAAATCCAATTGAAACCAGTTGAAATCTCCAACTGGTTTCAATTGGTTTCAACTGGTTTCAATTGGTTTCAATTGGTTTCAATTGGAATATAAAATTTCCAGTTGAAACCAATTGCCGAACTGGAAAATATTGTTACGGGTACTCATTTCCAGTTCAAACCAATAAGAAGTGCAACTGGAACCAGTAAGATAATTTTTCCAGTTACTCAATTGGTTCCAGTTAGAAGTCATTTCCAGTTACCCAACTGGTTCCAGTTAGAAGCTCGATCAACTGATTCCAGTTAGAATTAATTTCCAGTTACCCAACTGGTTCCAGTTAGCATTCATTTCCAGTTAGAAGTCATTTCCAGTTACCCATAACTGCATGGTTCCAGTTAGAATTCATTTCCAGTTACCCAACTCGGGTTCCAGTTAGAATTCATTTCCAGTTACCCAATTGGTTCCAGTTAGAATTCATTTCCAGTTAGAACTCATTTCCAGTTAGAATTCATTTCCAGTTACCCAACTGGTTCCAGTTAGAATTCATTTCCAGTTACCCAATTGGTTCCAGTTAGAATTCATTTCCAGTTACCCAACTGGTTCCAGTTAGCATTCATTTCCAGTTAGAAGTCATTTCCAGTTACCCAGCTGGTTCCAGTTAGAATTCATTTCCAGTTAGAACTCATTTCCAGTTACCCAACTGGTTCCAGTTAGAATTCATTTCCAGTTAGAATTCATTTCCAGTTACCCAACTGGTTCCAGTTAGAATTCATTTCCAGTTACCCAACTGGTTCCAGTTAGCATTCATTTCCAGTTAGAATTCATTTCCAGTTACCCAACTGGTTCCAGTTAGAATTCATTTCCAGTTAGAATTCATTTCCAGTTACCCAACTGGTTCCAGTTAGAATTCATTTCCAGTTACCCAATTGGTTCCAGTTAGCATTCATTTCCAGTTAGAACTCATTTCCAGTTACCCAACTGGTTCCAGTTAGAATTCATTTCCAGTTAGAATTCATTTCCAGTTACCCAACTGGTTCCAGTTAGCATTCATTTCCAGTTAGAATTCATTTCCAGTTACCCAACTGGTTCCAGTTAGAATTCATTTCCAGTTACCCAATTGGTTCCAGTTAGAAGTCATTTCCAGTTACCCAACTGGTTTCAATTGGAAAATATTTCCAGTTACCCAACTGGATCCAATTGAAACCAGTTAATTTGCATATTATCTGCTTGTGTGCAGATCAATGTTTTATGTAATTTATGTTGATTTACAATGTATTTATTAATTAATTTTCGTTTGCAAGTAATGCATTTGTTTTAGATAAATATAAAGAATAATTAGCAATGATGAGCATGTTCATAAGTAACATATTTGTTTAATTACACAGATTAAAAGTTGATTAGTAAAACACTAACCATGTACAAAATACATAAAATACAAACATATATAACCAATGCCTTCCTTGTTATGTATATTATATGATCTGCATATTATAATGCCCTTTACATTGTACTTAATGTAGACACATATAACAATACTTCTGTGTTGACATGAGCAATAATTAGTGGAAGAGCTAATTAACTTATAACTAATTAAGTTTATGCCAACTGTAAGTTTTAATTGGATCCAATTGGATCCAATTGGATCCAATTGGATCCAATTGAAACCAATTGAAACCAGTTGAAACCAATTGAAGCCAACTGGTTTCAATAGGGAAATTGGAACAACTGGATCCAGTTGAAACGAATTAGGCAACTGGAACCAGTTGGCAATTGGTTTCAACTGGTTTCAATTGGAACCAGTTGGCAATTTGTTTCAACTGGTTTCAATTGGAACCAGTTGGCAACTGGTTTCAATTGGAACCAGTTGTTCCAATTTCCCTATTGAAACCAGTTGGCAACTGGTTTCAATTGGTTTTGCTCCAATTGGTTTCAACTGGATTTTGGTCCTGGGTTGGCTCAATAACTTTTGATGCAGACAAAGCCCTGAAAAATATACCAGAAACTCAAGTAGAAAGGGCAAACATTTCTGCCACACACTGCATCCATCTTTGCTTCATGACTATAATCACTATATTACATTTTAATGTCAAGAATTACAAAAAACAAACAAATACGTTTTAAAACCTTTAAATTGGCAACAGGTTGAGAGATTAAAATCATTTTTTTTATTTCATTCAAAATTTGCCATTTTTCCCAAACAAATTACAGTTCATTGTTTTTAGAGACATTTCATTTTATTCTCTCATTGTAGTGAAAAAAGAAAAATATTATTGTTGCCAATTTGAAGAACAATATGTGATCAATTTAGCAATTAATCCTTTCTGGTAAGGATTAAAGGTAAAGACCAGTAATGGTCATGCGATTGCATTGTGAAAGAAACGTTGTGGAATCGATCAGAAAAGGTTGATCATCTAGCATCTAGCATCTGCAAGCCCATTCTTCGTAAAGTTACAAGCACTATACACAGAAAGATGTATACGGGACTACCCTATATCTCTCACACGACCATGAGAGAAACAAATTTACCAAATATATGAATTAGTAGGCGGTTTCCCGGCAAATGTTTTATCATCGTGTATTAGTCAAAACATATTCTTTCACATGATTGGTAATGAGAGCTTCCATTTCATTTTTTGAAATTGGGGCGTTACCAATACTGGTCTTTACCTTTAAGAAGAGGCGTTTTTAATAAAGCATTTATGTAGAAGTGTATATTGCTCGTTCATTGGACACGTGGACATGTGGCTAGAGGCTAATGGAGGTTTAAACTATGAATTACGGTAAAACACTGTCACGAATTTGGCCCATAATGTTTGCAGTTATAGGTCATTGAGTGTGCATGGGAATGATAGCAATCAATCATAATGGCCGAGTGTGCATATGATATACCTATAGCGTGATACATACTACAATCCTGCATATTTTTTACAAAAAACCAATGTACAACTTTTGATAAAACCAAGGAAATACATCCTCCTTGATAATGCATTTTACAACCTCCTTGATAATGCATTTTACAACAGGCAGTTAATAACTAAATTATTCATAGTTTTCATACTCTTTTAACTATTAAGTTTCATTTATTGTTAAGGTTGTAAAATAAAATTTCTTGAGGATATGAAATTTCAAAGCTTACAAAGAGCCTAATTTAACCAGGCTACCTTTTATTCTTTACCGTAGTTACAAAAAACACAAACAAATTTAAATTTACAAGGGGTATGAATAATTTAGTTGTTAAGTGCATAAAGTGTTGTGAGTTCTTACTCATTTGGCAAATTGTGACGTCGGGACTCGGGAAGTAGTGCTCCGACAAATTCTCTGGCAACAAAGGCTCTGCACTTTATTTCATTAAATATCATGTACATGTAGGATTAGATTTGTAATAGTTTCAAGTTCAAGTTCAAGTTTATTCAAACCAATCAAACACAACATTTTACAATCAATTGACACAAAAGAAATAAAAAACATGATAGGTTTGGGACCCCGGAGAAGCAGAGCTTGTGATAAGGGGCCCCTTAAAAGGTACATAAACAAAAACAAAATAACAGTATTTAGAATAACCGATGACAAAAACATATTTACAATGATAACTAATGAGTAAATATGGGAACAGAAAAAAAGATAACACACATACACATACACACCCACGCACACACACACAGACACACCCACATACACACATACACACATGGCTTTCCAGGATTTACTTTAACATATTTTGTAATCTCTCAAAAAGATATTCTCGACATGTATGTTTAAACATAGGTAGTGTTGGACTGGATCTGATGTTTTGTGGCAACTTATTCCATTCTTTGATACAATTAATTACAAAAGAGTTCGAAGCAGTTTGTGTTCTCGCAAACGGCTGATGGATAAGATTTCTCTGACGTGTGTTGTACGAATGGACAGTCGAATTAACAATAAACGCATCTTTTAAAAATGAATTATTTTGAGCAGATTGAGATTTGTACATGAATATCAAACAATTCATGGAGACCAATTCATCAAGAGGCAACATCTGAAGTTGCACAAATAAAGGATTACTTGGACTTCTGTAATTTGAATTTGTAATGAGCCTGATAGCTTTCTTCTGAAGGACTATTAACTTGTTTAAATGGCTCCTATACGTATTTCCCCATGCAACATTACAATAAGTTAAGTGAGGCATAATGATAGCATTATAAAGAGTTACTAAAGTTTGCTCTGGTAAAAAAAAGCGTAACTTAAAAATCACACCAACACTCCTCGAGACCTTGGTACAAACATTGCTGAGGTGATCTTTCCAAGTTAAATGATCATCAACTGTAACTCCAAGAAACCTTACATTTTGACTCCGGTTGATCAGATGACCACCTATTGTCAGGGGGTCAATATTATCTGGGATTCTTTTGCCCCTTGATCTAAAAACAACATATTGAGTCTTACTAGCATTTAACAAAAGTTTGTTGCAACAAAACCACTTAAATATATTGTGAACTTCATTATTTGCAGACAAAATCAGATTATGCATGTCTTTGTGGTGAGAGAGCAAGCAAGTATCATCAGCAAAAAGTGAATAAGTAAACAACTGAGATGAGTTTATAATATCATTAATATAAATCAAGAACAATAAGGGGCCCAGGACTGAGCCTTGGGGTACGCCATATTTTACCTTCCTAGATTGTGATTTAACTCCATTAACCACTACATACTGTAATCGATTATGTAAGTAATTTTTAAACCATTTCAAAGCTATCCCACGAATGCCATAATGCTCAAGCTTGCTTAATAATATATCATGATCAATAGTGTCGAATGCTTTCGATAAATCCAAAAACACACCAAGACAAAACTTCCCAGCATCAATTGCATTTATAATAGTGTTTACCAAATTCAAGACACCCATACTTGTAGAGCAATTCTTTCGAAAGCCAAATTGTTGTGGGATCAGAATATCATGAAGTCGAAGGAAGTCATCCAACCTTTTATACACTATTTTCTCTAGAATTTTTGAAAATATGGGTAACAAAGCAATTGGTCTATAATTCTCAATGTTCTTACGATCATTCTTCTTGAATACAGGGATTACTTTAGCTATTTTCAATTTGTTTGGGACAATACCCTGAAACAAGGACTTATTAAAAATATCACACAAGGGTTCAACAATGCATTGAATACAAGTTTTAATGACTTTTGGGGAAATGTCGTCAGAACCGCATGCCTTGGATGGTTTTAGAGTTAAAACAAAGTTAGAAATTTCATGAACAGACGTTGGTCTAAAGTACAAGGACGAGGAGTGATTCTGCACTGACAAAAATTGTTTGTATGATGTTTGGACAGGAGGAATTTCCTTGTTTATTTTAGAGGGCAAATCAATGAAATATTCATTAAAATATTTTGCTTTTTGTAAGTCTGATTTTAACAGTAAATCATTATGATACATATCATTTGGAAGTGGCGTCTTCTTCCCCCTCCCAAGCAAACCATTAATATGAGACCAAGTCTTTCTAATATCATTCTGAGTAGTTCGAAAAACATTATCATAATAATCCTTCTTACTTTGACGAACAAGGTTTGTCAACAAGTTTTTATAGTCAACATAACTTTTCCGATTAATCTCATTTTGGTTCTTAAGATATGGCATTTGTACAGTATGCATGTTGTTACATTGTACACTGCTTGGTAATTGGTTGCTTGCTTGCGTTCTTTCAAAAGAACAAGTTTGTATTATTCACCACAATACAATTGAAAATTGAGTTTTGTGAAAGAGAAGAAAAAAAAATGCACACAGGAATGGCAACTAGAATGGTGTACATGTATGTTGTGTGGAGAAGTCATAGCAAGAATGAGTTATGGGCAGGGGGAGGGGGGGGGGGGGGGATAAACAATGTTCTCAAATGCTATTCACTCCAGAAACATGCAATTACTGTCAGGCAAATAATTAGAAAAGAGTTTCAATTAACCCAATTTTCATTTAAAATGCAAAAAGAATACATAGTATATAGAAATTTGAAAACACAATACTAAATTTCCCCCTTGGGTACCTTGTATTGACCACTGTTAGCCTCGCTTTATTTATGAATCAACAATTAGAGTACCGTACAGTATATTACATGTAGGTCTTATATAAAATACAAATTATAAAACACAATGCAAAGTCCCCCCCCCCCCCCCATGTACTGTACCTTGCATTGACCACTGTTCGCCTCGCTTTATTTATGAATCGTCAATTAGATGTATATTTGTTCTTATTTTTTGGCAGTGACTCTTATTAAAATCATCAACAATATAAATGATGTCCCTTAAAAAAAAAGGAGGTCTGTATAATATATGTAAATAGATTTTGTTCACCTTATGCTGTGCCCTATGGATTTGATTGTTGGCTTCCACTTCAGAAATACTGGAAATTGAGGAGGCACGACACTTGTCAACAACTAATTATAATTGCGATATATGGAGAAAAGCTCCTCGTACAAACTGTTCTGTGACAAAATGAATAAACGAAATGAATTAATAAAAAGTGATAATATGAAATAATATCATTCTGATATAACTTTTGTTTCTTTTATTTATTCATGGAAATTAAAGATAAAGTTTAGTTCTGGTCTTGCGATTATTGTGAAAGAAAAGGTGTGGAATGGATCAGAAAAAGTTGATCATGTAGCATGTAAGTATTAGTGTGTACTGGTGTGTACTGCAAGGTTCTGAAGTCATCAAAATCATAATAAATTTGGCCAAGTCTTGGTAAAGTAACGAGCACTGTACACAGAAAGATGTACATATATGGGACTACACAAACAAGTCGGGGTTACTTACCTTGATTTCCTTATCTTTTTATGCTCATTACTCAGCCAGTATACATCTTGAACATTCAGTGTAAGTTTTGTTTGATTCTGTGAGAATTCATTTTCCTTTTTTACCAGAAGTTTATCTTTAATATGGTATCTTTTTTTAAAAGGTGTACATAGATATAAAATCTTTATCATCTTCATCTTGTTTGATGTTTTATTACTGATAGGATTTATCTCACAGTCACTATTAATGTTAGAGTGTTTTATGGCATTTTTTAAATTTTATTCTCTTTCAGAGAATTCTTGAAGGTAGCCCAGAAAGTTGGTCTGTACGTCATCTTTAGACCAGGACCATATATCTGTGCTGAATGGGAGCTGGGCGGACTACCAAGGTATTAAACTATGTCATCCAATTTCCTCTTCTTTCTTTTGCTTTCTATTTCTAATTTTTCTTTTTTCCTTCTTTTTCCGTCTTTTTCCGTCTTTTTCCTTCTTTTTGTTCCTTTTTTTTTTTTTTCTTTCTTTTTTAATTTCTTCCTTTTTGTTTCTTTTTCTATCATTTCTTTCTTCTTCCTTTTCTTTCTTCTTCATTTTCTTTCTTTTTCCCCGTTTATTTCTTTCTCATTTTCTTTCTTTTTTGTTCTTCTGGTTTTTTTTTCTTCTTCTTTCTTTAAAAGAAAAAAAAGGAAGATTTGTAATGATTTTATATTGAGGTAGAAGAGTATGAACATGTATGTAAATCATGATTTTTGAACTGGTTTAGCCTAACACCCATGCTTTGACCTTTAACCTTTGACACAGCTGGCTACTGTCCGATGATGAGATGAAAGTAAGGAGTACCTATCCTCTGTTCACTGAAGCTGTCACCAAGTTCTTTGAGCAACTCATTCCCAAGGTGGTCCCTCTCCAGGTAATACACTGTACAATGTGGAGAGTGGAAGCATTCATTACAGTGGAAGCTAGTTTTAACCCCAGGATATTGGGTTAGTTCACTGGTGAGAGAGAAAGAGAGAGAGAGAGAGAGAGAAAGAGAGAGAGAGAGAGGGGGACAGAGAGAGAGAGAGAAAGAGAGAGAGAGGGGGACAGAGAGAGAGAGAAAGAGAAAGAGAGAGCGAGAGAGAGAAAGGGAAAGAGAGAATGAGAGAGAGAGAGAGAGAGAAGTAGTAAGGAAAAGATGGAGAGAGATAAAGAGAGAGAGAGAGAGATAAAATATGATGAACAGATAGACCGAGGAATGCAGATGCGCAAGGAATAGATTTGTGTAGAAATTGAGAGGGAGAGAGAAAATGGGCAAAGGAGAGGACAGAGTGAAAGAGGGAGAGATGAAGCAAGGGACAGAAATCAAGAAAGATAAGGATAAGGGAGAAAGAGAGAGAGAGAGAGAGAGAGAAACAAGAAATTGGAAGAGAGAGGAGAGAGGGATAGACAGAGAGGGAGCAATAGAGAAAGAAAAAGAGAAAAAAATTATTAGAAAGATGTTAAAAAGAATAATTGGGACAAATTTGAGAAAAGGGAAAGTAAGAAATAGAATTTTATTTATGTCTATACCTACATTGACCTACCTATAATAATGCTTGAAGGTAATAAAAACTGATTTGGGGAAAGTATTACACTTTACATTGCAGCAGTATGAGTGGAAGATAGGTTAATGAAAACACTGAAAAGTCTGGTTCTTAATTGTTCTTATTATTCGTTTGATCCCTCAGTACAACCGTGGAGGACCCATCATATCATTCCAAGTCGAGAACGAGTATGGATCGTTTGGAGACAGCACGGCATACATGGAGTTTGTTAAGGAGGTGAGTGGCAGTGAAAAAAATACATGGGGGCTCGTGGCGAATTAGCCCCCGAAATGCCCAAAAGAGCCCCGAAAGTCATAAAAGAGCCCTCCAAAATGTGCATAGAGTTCAATGCAAAACAAATTAAAGAGTGTTATTTTCATGCAAGCAAGCTTGAAAAGTAGCCCCTGAAATTTTTAAATTATTTTTTTCCTCTTCAGTTGTTGTATAGCTTTTATTAAACACATTTAAAGGGAAATCCAACCCTATTGGAAAAGTACTCTAGAGGAAAGCAGAAATATCAGAGAATTATACTGGTAACTTTGAATGATATTGGACGAAAAATGAGAAAGTTATCAATTTTGAAAGATGTACCTTAATTAACGGTGTATAAACCGCACCTTTTTGCCGCAGAAAAAAATTCAAAGTCGGGGGTGCGGTTTATACACAGTACACCAAAAAAAAAAAAAAAAAAAAAAGAATGTTTTTTTTTTTTTTTTTTTTAAAGTTTCGATTTATGGCGCTATGCCCGGCAATGTCTCCCAGCTCAGTAATCGGTGTGTTAACTCACCACTCGGAAACTAAAACAACACTCAAATTTGTCTGTCATCTTGGTTTGAAATTAATCTTTCTGATAGATCTCAATATGTAGTTTATAATAATAATTCCTCCAATTTTTCTTCTATTACATGGTGTACCACAAGATCCTATCCTAGGTCCTCTACTGTTTTGTTTTTATTTACATCAATTATCTTACACACACAAAAAAAAAATCTCTTTTTTAAGGGCGAAAAAGAGGGGTGCGGTTAATACACAAGGGCGGTTTATACAACGTTAATTACGGTAATCACTTTAGAATAGATCTTCAATTCCTGATTAACAGATTTGCATATAGATTTAGTGCTCTCATATTTCAAACATATATAACTTTCCTATTATTGGACCGATTTATTTCCAACTTTTCGCCTTTTCTGTTTATCATATTTTTCTGCTTTTATAAAAATGAACTTATTACAAAAGTTTGGATTGCCCTTCCTAAGGCCTTATGAGGCACATGGGGCTCTGGCTTTCCAGATCAAATTGACGAACAAATAATTGAGGATAGGGAAAGGAAGAGGGGTAAAAGCACTGATAAAAGTGATAAGATAATTTAATTTGACCCCCTCACAACCCCTTACTCTATGCCCTTGATCTCTTGCATGTCATCAGCCAAATAATTCCAGTGCCCCCACCCATCTATAGTAAAGGTTGCTTGCTGTAGACAATCTCTTAAATGAGATAAAAGGGATATGCCAATTTGTCTAGCCAAATTGGCACTGAACCAGTAATGGCAATAATCCGTTATGACCGGCATAATGGGCATTAGTTTGCCTAAAAATAAAGCTGTTATTGAAAAATGTCCAAAATAAATATGGAATAATTGTAATTGTCCTTGGGGGGGGGGGGGGAAAGGGGTGGGGGCTGATTGTCCAGGGGGTAATTGTTCTAGAACCAATTAATGAACGTTTAGTCAAATGTCGCCTTCGATTGACAAACAAAGGAAACAGCTGTTTCTTATTCAAACAAGGCTTCTCAGACATTGTCTGCATTGTGCATTTTTTAATTAGTACAAATCACACTTCAGCATAATTGTAAAATCTGTGTTATGTAATGTAAAAAGAAATTTTGGTTCAAAGATTTTAAAGAAATATCGGTTTTCATTTTCATGTTGTGTCTTGTGATGTGTTATCTTTTGTCATACATGTAAATGATTAATGTCAGATTAGATATTATGTTAAAATAATTACACCGTCCCTTTAAAGTTAAAATTATAAATGTGTACATCAGCATTATTGTTTATTTTCAACAAAATAAATGAAAAACAGATTTTGTTTAATTTTATGTTGATTTTATGTTGAATTAAAACATCTGTGCATGTACTTTTTTGTGTGACATGTATGTCCAAAGTACAAATTATGAGCTAAACATAGGTTTATTAAAAGGAGGGGGTACTTTATTTTTATTTATTGAATAAATTGCATTGAATCAAATTGGATATTAAATATATGGAAAGAAATTGGATATTGAATAATTAATTGGATTTTGAATAATGAATGGAATTTTATATTAATATTGAATTAAGTTGAATTGATTAATTCAACTGTCCTTTGGAGACTAATTCCTTATTACCGGTATTTGCTAATAGGAAGGTTCGAGGTGTTTGTGTGTGTGTGTGGGGGGGGGGGGGGTCATTTATGAAGTTTGAATGTCTGGGGATGCAGTATTATTCAAATGTTTCTCTGAAATATCAATGAATGTTATGTAGAAATGTGAATTTCATTTCTATACAAATAAAAATGTAATTTTTATACATTATAAAATGATAAATAATTTTGGAGCACCTACATGTATTTTTGATGCTGTTTTCATTGACCTAACACGAATGGTGTTAGGTGTCTAATAATTCACAATCAAAAGGAAAATCAAATTTTTGGTAAGTTTTCACTTGTCGTGCTGCAGAACGACGATAAACCTTTACACTTTTAAAGGTAAAGACCGGTTTTGGAAACAACCCCCTCTCAAAAAATGAAATGGAAGCTTTTATTATCAAACATGTGAAAGAATATGTTTTGACTAATACGTAATGATACAAATTTTGCTGAGAAACCACCTACTTATTGATATATTTGGTAAAATATTATATCTATTTGGACCTGATAGATATAACGCACGTGTCACACACGTGTCACATAGTCCCATATACATCTTTATGTGTACAGTGCTTGTAACTTTACCAAGACTGGGCCAAATTTCTTATCATTTTGATGATTCCAGAACCTAGCAGTACACACCAATACCTACAATTATACTTTTCTGATCGATTCCACAACGTTTCTTTCACAATGCAATCGCATGACCATAACTGGTCTTTATCTTTAACGTTTGTTATTTCAATGCTTGTTGCTTGTTACAGGCCATGGTAACGAGAGGTGTTACGGAGCTGTTAGTCACATCTGATAATTCCAAGAAATCTATGGAGAGAGGCAGACTACCTGGGGGTAAGTCATTTTATAAAACTGCTTCTAGAAAGTAGGCACTTTGATTGGTCAAATGACACCATCTGACCTGGGGGTAAGTCATTCTATAAAACGGCTTCTAGAAAGTAGGCACTTTGATTGGTCAAATGACACCATGTTGACCGTGCATTATTCTTTCCTAACATGCCTACTCTGTTATTAGCCTATCTATCTGCACTAGTTTGGCCGGGAGGGATTAGACCTCCCTGCAAGGTCACTGACAGGTGGTTATCTCATCAAATCAGCTCTCAATTAACATAAGAAAAAGGGGGATCATGGATCGATGGGTACCGCTTAGGCATTGTAATGCTATTTAGAAGGCGCAAGTAGCTACAAGTAGTGCAGTCCCGCTTTAAAGAGTTCCCATCAAAAAGTGATTATGTATAAAGATACAGTGGTGGTTTTTTATCGCGTGTGTAAATGTACAGTCGTATGTTCTGAAACTTCTTTGTAAGAAATGAAAACTAGCTTCATTTTTATATCCCTGTAAGAGGTATTCTCAAATGAAAAGATATAACGTTCAAATTAATTTTGAATTACATACAAATACTTTTCTTCTATAGAAAACAAATACAGGTATCTGGAATTAAACATTCAAAATGTATTCGTTTCCAGTTCCCATTTGATATTTGGTTTGAGGTTCGTAGTAATAAACCTCTTCAATAAACACTGCAACTTCAGGGGAGTGTTTCACAAAGGCTAAGATCGAATTTAAGTTGGACTTAACTATGGCAGGCCATTCATGCCACTGCTTGCCCTCACCATTGGTCTCTCAAGGGACTTACAAATCCTGGTCACAAATGTACAGAATTTACAATTTTTTGATAGTTCATTATTGAAGGAAAAAATATTATCTAAAGATCATAATTGAGAGACCGATGGTGAGAGCAAGCAGTGGCATGAATTGCCTGCCATAGTTAACTCCTACTTAAAATCGATCTTAGCCTTTGTGAAACATTCCCCAGTATTTATTTATGAATACCCTCCTGGCTTGAAGTAGATGTTCTATGGAAACTCATCTAACGGCGTGTCCATGTAAAATTTCATGTTGTGCTTTTTTCTTCTTCAGTTTTGATGACGGCAAACTTTCAGGACCATGCGGCCAGACATTTCAAAGACTTAAAGGATTTACAGGTGAGCTATCTAACTATCTAAATTGTAAATAAATACACCATTGTATCTACTATCTATCTGCTCTTTATGTTCATCTTCCACACTTGTTTTTTTTAGAAATTTTGATAGTTCTGTCACTATTTTGCTCCTCTAGTTTGTTCATTTTTGGATTAATTTTTCTCAATTGATGTGGATATGTCAACATTTAAAGAATGTACAGTATGTATTGTATATTCATAGTACAAACTGTATATATAATAAAAATATATTATTTTCTTTTTGTGTAATACAAAGTTATTTCATCCTCTCTTTGTATATTTGTGAGGGGTTTCCTTTTGTATTCATTTTTGTTTCCATTTAATTATATGAATTTATAAAAGATCAATCTTTCTCAACCTTATATTGAACCATATTTGTCCCCTCCAACTTTCTCTCTTTGTCTCCTCTCTGCTAATCTCTTTCTCCCACCCCTTTCTTCTTCTTCTTCTTCTTCTTCTTCTTCTTCTTCTTCTTCTTCTTCTTCTTCTTCTTCTTCTTCTTCTTCTTCTTCTCCTCCTCCTCCTCACCCCCTCCTCCTCCCCTCCTCCCCTCCTCCTCCTCTTCCTCTTCTTTCTTCCTCCACCTCTCTATCTTTATCTCCCCCCTCTCTCTCTCTTATTCTATCCAGGGTGATAATCTTCCCTTAATGAGCATGGAGTTCTGGTCAGGCTGGTTTGACCACTGGGGTGAGAACCATCACATCTACAAGGCAGATGGCATTGCTGAATTGACCAAGGCCATACTGGTTAGCGGAGGCTCTGTAAACTTCTACATGTACCACGGTGGAACTAACTTTGGATTTATGAATGGAGGGAATGTAGACAAGGGCATCTATAAACCCACTATAACAAGCTATGGTATGCTTTTTAATTAGTATTTTATTCCTGTTTTCTATCTGCTCATTTGTACATAATATCATGTGGAGGAATCGTTGTATAGCATCATGGTCAAATGTAATGATCCTTCAGGGATTGTTGGGAGGAAAGAGGGGGGGGGGGGGTAGGGAGAATGAGTTGGAATCCACCCTTCCATGTACATTCATTGGCGTTCAACAATAAGGGATAGAGCAACGTCGATCTGGCGCTGCTCAGTGGCTGCTGGGCTCACGATCAATTGGGCAAAAAGAATTTCCATTTTCGGTTTAATAAAATTTGGAGTCGACTTTAAAAGATTATTATTATTATATTTTTATTGAGAAAAAATTATTTAAGAGTCTTTCTTGAAAGTGACATAAGTGTAGCTTTATCTCTTACATTCATTTTAAAATATTGTGTTTGTATGAAATTTTAACCCATTGAGAGAGAAGATGGAGGGACGGAGGGGAAGAGAGAGAGAGAGTGTGTGAGAGAGAGAGAGAGATTGAATACCAGGGGAGCATCTCACAAAGACTAAGATCGACTTCAAGTTGGACTTAACTATGGCCGCAGGCCGTTTATGCCACTGTTTTCTTTCACCATTTACTGGCATTGGTCTCTCATGAGACTTACAAATCAAGGTCCCAAATCTACAGATCATAATGGTGAGAGCAACCAGCGGCATGAATGGCCTGCCATCGTTAAGCCCAACTTAAAGCCGATCTTAGTCTTTGTGAAACACTTCCCAGTACTACTAAGAGAATCAAGAAAATGAGGGTAGTACATGTATGCCAAGATCAAATTGTATCTAGGATGATGACCAGTTATTGGGCAACATGAAGAAAAATAAGCAGTGCTGCGGATCGTAGATTCAATCAAAGTTTTGAATATTCCTTCCTCAGATTACGATGCTCCTCTCTCAGAGTCTGGCGAACCGACAGAGAAGTTCTTCCAGATCAAAGAAATGATCCAGAAACATGCGCCTAAAGGAAGAGGTAGGTCCATGTTCATAGATGTATAACTAGAGGTGTTGTGGTCGATTGCTTCCTTTTTCGGACTGTCGATCACAAGGTCCGTGGTTCGAGTCCCGCCGCCGCACTTAATGTCCTTTGGCAAGACATTGATCTACATTTGCCACACTCCACCCAGGTGAAGTAAATGGGTACCTGATAGGAATTTATTCCTTGAAACGCAGCGCGCGTAACAGCTGCACTGCTAAAGCTAGGGTAATTATGCTGTATTATTGTAGAGCGCTTAGAGACTTTTGATAAAGTAAGTGTTAGGCGCCATATAAGCAAATATAATTATAACTACTCAAATAACCCATGCAGGGATAACCCTTTCGCGACAACCATTCCACATTTTGTGCTTTGGTTCAATAACTTTTGATTTTATAGAGTACTACAAAATATGCCAGATGCATGAGTAAAAAGTGCAAAAGTTTCTGCATATACTGCATCCCTTTTTGTTTCATGACTATCTTGTGTTTGATATCAGGAATTTTAAAATGAAAAATAAGCTTTACAATCCTTAAATTGGCAACACATTGAGAAATTTAAAATCAATTTTTCCACAACGTTCCCGCCCATGTATATTGTTCTCAGAGACATTAAATTTTGTTTTAAAGCTTATCAGTACTAGTTTACAGGAGGGATTAGACCGCCCTGCAAGGTCACTGGACAGGTGGACATCTCATCAACTCAGCTCTCAGTTAACATAAGAGAAAGAGGATCATGGGGGACCAATGGTCACCGATTAGGCATTGTTTAATATAGAGAGGGCGCAAGTAGCTACAAGTAGTGCAGTGGGCCTTTAACAGCATAGCAATAAAATTATTGTTGCCGATTTGAAGGACAACATGATTTTTGTTGTTGTTTTGGTTCAGTTCCCAGTAGCTTGCCTGAGCTTCCTGTTGCTATCGGTAAAGTGGCGTACACAGAGGTCAAAGTTCACGAGACGATGTCATTGGCTGCTTTGCTAGAAATCAGTGGGGTAAGTCAGTATAAGATTTCAAGTTTAATTTTTGACATTCTGCTAACAAAATCCACATGTAAAGAACTATTAAAAAACACTTAAATAAGGCCTAAAAAAAAAAAATGTTGTATTGCCCTTTGCGACCGCCCCCCAAATTTTTTTTTTACCGTTTAGTTGAGAAAAAAAATATTAAAGCATTCAAAACTGAGAAATATCAGCCCAAAGAGGGAGGAAAAAAAAGGGGGAAAAAAAAAAGTTTCGACCCATGTTTTGGCCCCTAAAGGGCAATACAACATCTTCTTTTTATAGGCCTAATAGAGCATCACGTACATTGTACATGAAGACAATACAAAAACTAAAGATGACAGAAAAAATTTCCTCCGAGTCCAAACAGAAAGTCGGACATAGGCTATAGTTTGAGTGGTGAGTTGACATCCAGTATGTGAGTGAGCTGGGACCATGCCGGTGCTCTTCCGGGCACGGGTGAGCGTCGGCCGGCACAGTGCTACTGCACTGCTAGGTGAAGTTGCATAAAAAACTCTCTTTCCTTCAAATTAGGAATGTAGGTTATCTTCAAATAGTCGATCCTATTCTTTATTAGCATTATATTCTTTATGTTGAGACCCAGAGATGGTCAAAAACCACTAAAAAGAAGCATTTTGAGGACTCAAAATATCCTGTACCTGTCTATAAGACGCAGCCCCGACTTTTGAATTTTTCCAGCGAAAAAAAGTGCGTCTTATACACAGAGATACTATGGTAAGTGTACCGGTACTCAGATCTAGACAAGTCATATTTGTATGTTTTCAATCCCTCCTGATTTATTTCCCCCCTTTTTCAACAATGCAGAAGCCCATCTACAATGATGACATACTTCCCATGGAGAAGCTTCCAATCAACAATGGGGGTGGTCAGGGTTATGGATTCCTGCTCTACAGGACCAGGGTTAATACCAAACCAACCAAGCTTGCCCTGTCAAGATCACCCAGAGACAGAGCTCAGGTATTGTACAGAATCTCAAAATGGTGAAAATCTAAAAACTTGTATTAGGGCCGAAATGCTCTTTTGTTATGCCTCCGCTACAGAGTAGCCGGACGCATTATGTTTTATGGTTGTCCGTCCGTCCATCGTACCGTCCTTCCGTCCGTACGTCCCGTTCTCGTGATCGCGTTATCTCAAGAACCCATCAATGGATTCCCGCCAAACTTGGGTCATGTATGTATCTTGCAGAGCCAATGAACTGCATAGATTTTGGGGTCACAAGATTCAAGGTCAAAGGTCACAGGGATTATTATGTATGCTAAAATAGCTTGTGATCCCGTTATCTCAAGAACCCATTGATGGATTCCCGCCAAACTTGGGTCATGTATGTATCTTGCAGAGCCAATGAACTGATTAGATTTTAGGGTCATGAGGTCAAGGATCAAATGGTCAAACATGTATATGAAAACATAGTTTGTAATCAATATTCTGAGAACTTTTTAATGGATTGCAATAAAACTTGAATTTTCAAAATTGCTTCTGTTTTGGTTTGTAAAATTGCTCCATGGCGGAGACATCACTTTCGACTGCGCGCAGTCGAAGGTCCATCTAGTTGTTACTGATCCGATTGCCATGTATGATTCGTTTCAGATATGCTCAAAGTTCTAAAGAAAAACATAATTTAGTGACTGGTGACCCTTTAAAGTTCCTTTTTAAATTGATGCACATTATGAGTTATTGAAATTTGTATAATAATTTATTATCCATATCAGGAAATTTGGTTTCCACTGGTAACAAAGTAATACAATACAAATATATAAATGAAATATTACAGGACAGTGATAAACGTACACATATGATAAACATACATGTACATAGTGAATGAGGTAATAAATGAGTAAGCCAAGGTATACAGGGTGGTTATAGATATAATATCTGATTCCATTTTACAAAATGTGAAGCTGAATTATTTAATACGATTATTCCACAGTAAATCTTAAAATGATAATAAATACATAAATTATTATTATCATTATTTTGTATTGTTATTATCACTATTATTGATTACCATTTCAGTAATATAATTATTACAGACATCATTATTGTTGTTAACTTTATTGGTGTCACATTACTGGCTCAATCGGTAATTGATAGTTTGATGCAACATTCATGGCATATGTTGATTTCCTTATCTTTCTATGCTCATTACTCAGCCAGTATACATTTAAGTTTCGTTAGATTCTGTGAGAATTGATTTTCTTTTTTTAAACAAAACTCAAGTTTATCTTTAATACATTGACATAGCAAGTTCATAGTAATCAAACACCTCTTGCTTTAGAATTGAACAGATGAATGGTTTAGGGTTAAAGGATCTTAGGAAATCTTAATGCATGAGCATGGAATTTCATCACTGATTGTTGTGCATTTTCATGGCAGGTACTTCTTAATGGTGATGAGGTTGGTGTTTTATTTAGCCAATATAAATTCACTTGGTTTGTATATTTATTTGCAGGTTCTTCTGAATGGTGATGAGGTTGGTGTATTGCTGAGAAAGACTGAAGAGGAAGACTGGAGTTTAGGGTTCACAGTAAGTTACCTTGGTAACAAACTATTTGTCTAATACATTTTGTTTGTGATATACAGTAGAATCGACCTCACTTGAATGACCTAAGCTGAATGCGATGTCAAACTATAGGAGAAATTGAAGAGACATCCTTACAACATGATTTTGATTATTTTCCTTTATACTGGTATTTTAATGATTTACTTACAATAGCTAAATTCATTGGATTTAAGATAATCTTTCAGGATAACCAGTTTCCTTTTCCACTTATTAGTATTGTTTCTTTGATCTCTATCTCATCAATTTATTCTAGTTGCATAAGCAAGTTGTGAATAGGTTGAATGATCAATTAGAGTATAGTTATAGCTGCAGTGTTTTTAATGTCTCTAATAATAATAGGTCCATTTATATAGCGCAGCTACTTTATGAACATACTCCACTGCACTTAATACAAAGTATCATATTATTACCCTGGCTGTAGCTGAGCTGTACTAATAAGCACTAAAACATGCAAGGAATTTCTTCCTACCGGGTACCCATTTACTTCATCTGGGTAGAGAGTGGCAAATGTAATAAATGTCTTGCCGAAGGACATTAATGCCGCGATGGGACTCGAACCGCTAACCATGTGATCCACAGTCTAATGTCTTTATGAAAACAATATAGGGTACTAATAGTGAGATTCAAGTTTTAATTTTAAAAGATATCCTGATTTTGCTTTAATGAGAAGGTTAACTACCATTGTTATTTACACTGCATTTTTGCAAAGTGTTCTTGATTTTGACGTAACCTACTCTATAGATGACTGGGGAGGTCAATGACAATGTAGCAAACACAATTTTTGAGAACCTACATAGTACAATAGTACAAACATCATTTACATTTATTACCTTAACAAAAATGGAATTCATGATTAATCCCAACATATTTAAATTGTGAACATAGTGTAAATCCATGCTGAAATATTACCTTACTGTGCCCCCATACAGACTGGGAAGGATACAGACAATGTACTGGACATACTTGTTGAGAACCTCGGCAGAGTTAACTATGACAAGCATCTCCAGCATGAGAAAAAAGGTCAGTAATCCCATGAAAACCAATATCAATATAATATTTTGGATATCACATGCATATGACACGGATGGCTCAAGACCGAGGAACTTGGAGAGACACTTGATATAAAATTTTGATTGGGTCACTGAACCTGTCATAAACTGACAGATGACTATTGATGATGATTGATGATGCATATCTCCAGTCACTCTCTCTTTCTCTCTCTCTCTTTCTCTCTCTCTCTCTCTCTCTCTCTCTTTTTCTCTCTCTCTCTCTCTCTCTCTCTTTCTCTCTCTCTCTCTCTCTCTCTCTCTCTCTTTCTCTCTCTCTCTTTCTCTCTCTCTTTCTCTCTCTCTCTCTCTCTCTCTCTCTCTCTCTCCCTCTCTATATGTCCCTTCCCTCCCTCCCCCTCCTCCCCCTCCCTCCCCCTCCCTCCATCTCTCCTTCCTTCTTTCCCTATTGTGTCAGTTAAGAAAAATATTGTATATGAAAGGAATGTCGGCTGAAAAGGGTTACTCCTCAAATACCCTCATATTTAAAATATTGCAAAAAAGACATGTACCGGTAGCTGAAAAGATTGAACCAATCTTTCATGTTGACTCATGCATTCTTTTTGTGTGTTTGCAGAAAATCATTTCAAGAAGATTGAGCCCTTTTCTTATCATTTTCATCATTACGAGTCCTCACAGTATACATCAATTCTTATGTACAACATGATCAACCATTCCCGGTTGTTCCTGAGTTTCTTTCACAATGCTGCGGCATGACCCTGACCCTGTTTCATAAAGCTTGATATCATTAACAACTGCCACAGATCTATGACAAATCTGCTCTCAGCCAATTAAATGCACAGATTTCAGTAGCTTAAACAACTACTGTTGTAGAGGTGTCGTGGTCGAGTGGATATATGACCGGACTTTGGATCACAAGGTCCGTGGTTCGAGTCCCGCTGTGGCACTAATGTCCTTTGGCTAGACATTGATCTACATTTGCCACACTCAACCCAGGTGATGTAAATGGGTACCTGGCAGGAATTAATTCCTTGAAATGCTAGAGCGCCGTAATGGCCGCCCTGACATGCGCCCTATATAACAAACCACCATTATCATTATTATTATTGTATCTTGTTATTGATATCAAGTGTTATGAAACGGGGCCCAGTACTCCACTTTATCCTTGATAATAACAATCATGATAATATATGAGATTTGTAATGCACCAAAACCACTGGAATCAATGCTCAAGGGGCACTAAATAAAAACAAAAAAAGAGATCACATAAAAGCATCTGCATTATCAACAAAGGAACAGAAGTAAGACAGAACATATACAAATGACAGAACAATTAATTATATGCCAAATTAAAGGGATACAATTTAACTCTCATGAGGTTACATTTTTGTTTTTCTTTTTTCCCCAGGTATTCTTGGAGATGTAAAGATCAATGACAAGAAACAAGAGAAATGGGAGATGTATCCCCTAGAGTTTAAAACTCATTTCATGGAAGCGTAAGTACATGTACACTAGAAATGGCAGTATGTTTGCTTTAATATGACATTTGAAGAAAAAAAATGTATACATTTACTAGCATACATCGACAGGGGGGGGGGGGGAGAAGCTTGTGACGTTCTAATAAAAGTCATCCTATAGCTCGGTGTCAACAAACTAATAGGGCTATTTGTTCTTGATATTGTCTTCATGTACATGTTGCCCTATTATTTATGCCTGTGTTTTGTATACATGTGCATTTTTTTAGAACGTCACGTCACAAATTAACTTGTACATTTTATAATGAACGTCAAACTGCAATAATGGATGACTCAGAATTTTTATGTTTCCTTAAAGCCCATCTGTACTAGTGTACAGGAGGGATTAGACCACCCTGCAATGTCACTGAAAGCTGATTATCTCATCAAATCAGCTCTCAATATTATAAGAAACTGAGGATCATGGGGGATCAACAGGCACCGATTAGGCATTGTTTGTTATATAGAGGGCGCAAGTAGCTATAAGTATAGTGCAGTGGGGCTTTAAGTTCCATTCTTGACAGCACTATGATGTAAGCTTTATATTCATAAAATCATTTTTGTGTCATTTCATTTTGACAGTGTTTCGTCTTCTAAGAAGTGGACTGCGTTTGACGGACATGAGAAGCAGCCCGCCCTTTATAGGGCAACGTTAGAAGTGCAGGATAGCCAGCCTAAAGACACTTTTGTGGTTATGAAGGTCAGTAAACGGCTTGTAAATTAATCTATCCCTGAACAACTACTAGAAGAACAGAACATTTCAGAAATTTTTCCTCTACAAAAATCAGTGACAAATCTGCTGATAACCAATCAGAAGCAAGGATTTCAGTAGCTTATAACAAAGCTGTCATTTGTCACTGATGGCAAGTTTTGTGAAACGCCCCTTTGGAGTCGTCTATATGATGATGATGGTAATAACTGTAATGATGACACACTTATTGGGCACACACAATGAATATACTTGTAATGCATGGTGGATAGATGAATTTAAAATATGGCAGCTGATCAAAATATTGATATGAAATTGACCAATTACACTACTTACAGAGATGCCAACTAGTACGGATTTCCCGTAATTTCTACGGGAAATCGGCCGATTACGGGCGGTACGATTTTCATACCATAAATTCCGGATTTTGCCGATTTTGCCGATTTTCAAAATTAGCACTTTAAGGTTTAGCACGTTTAAGGTTTAGCACGTACTTTTGACTATTGCAGCGCAGCCATCCTTGAATCCATGCATAGAAATCCCACAGGGCTTCCGATTGGACAATTTGTTATCTAGCACACCCCTTTCAGTGCATACATGTGCATACAACATGTGCTTCGCGAGCGGGGGCCGGGTGAAATACCTCTCTTGGCCGCGCCGCTACCGCCCGCCCAGCGCCAGGCCTCGCTACGCTAGCGCCGTGTACACTGTCGGATTTCTCACAGGCTGTCACAGCGTTCGTCGATTTTCGTCGACAATCTGAACTCATGTTGGTTGGATTTAGATATCAATCATCATGTCTTCCACAACTAAGAAGCGTGGCAAGAAGTTACAGACTTTTAAAGAAGAATACAGTAAGAAATGGAAATGCATCGTGTAACACCAACTAATGAACAGGTATGTTACTTTTATTTAACTTGTTGTGCTATCGCGCTTGCCTGCGGGAGCTGCGCTTGCCAGCGTGCAGAAAAATTTGCGTCGCACAGAAAATTACGGATTTTGTCTCCAAATTACGGATTTTTAGCCTTATGATTACGGATTTGTGCTCTGAAAGGTTGGCATCCCTGTACTTACATGTATATACCCCTATATACATTGCATCTTTAAAAGAGAAATGTCATGTTTTTATTTGCTAATTTAGTTGCAGAAATATAGTCATTGGTATGGGATAAGGAGGACAATTGGTCAGTGGACTAACTCATCCACTTTAACCTGGGCTTCAGTTAGGATGCATTTGTGAATACTGGTCTTGGAGAATTGGAGAATTTAACAACTGATGTTTAGACCGGTTGTGCCACACATGTTCCTGTGATAATTTCACACACTAACAGAATTCCTACTTTCAACCCTTAACCCAACCCTAACCTAACCTAAAAACCAACCGGAACCCTAACTCTATACAGGCCCCGTATTACAAAGAGTTCAGATTGATCCGAATCAAGCGCAAGTTTGCAGTCTCCTATCTCTTATGTACATAGTTGCGATTGATATCAACTGCAAGTAAGTTGCGATTAATTGCAGCTCTTTATAGGACGGGCCATTGCTGGAGGAAATGTTGGATCACCTAGTAGGACATATTGATGTTGGATGGATACAAGAGTTGATATCAATGTACATAAGAGATAGGACACCGCAAACTTGGGATTGATTGGGGACTTACGATTGATTTTGATCAACCGTAACTCTTTGTATTAACTCATATCCTGCCTAAGCTAGGCTGCATGCACGCTACCGTTATAGTGCTTTGTACATGCGAGCAAGCTACCGCTTCGCTGCTTCTTGCATGATTGCAAGCATTCGTAATAGCAGTTATTGTTCATGCCCATTGTACTGTACCTAGTGTTTCGCACATGCTATTGATAGAACCTCGCGTTAATCCGATTATCTCAAAATAAACTTGGCACTGGGGGGATTTGTGGCTTGGCACAAAAGGGATTAGCCCTGTGGCAGGATAAGAGTTAAAGACGGGGCCCTAATGTATGAAATGGCTTCACATGTTGTTTTATTCCTGTTACCGTTTTGAATATTTGACATATACAGGGTTGGGAGAAAGGAGTGATCTTCATCAACGGGTTCAATCTCGGTCGCTACTGGAACGTTGGACCTCAGCAGAACTACTACCTACCAGGTACTCTGCTTAAACAAGGAAAGAATGAGGTGAGTGCTCTGTGAGACAAATCTTAAAGGAGACCAATCAACATGACTGAACATTCAATGAAAGTAAATGCTTACTCACTGCCTACTATACTGCCTGGCATGTTCTGCAGCAATGTTGGCCTTCCAGTTGAATGCTTTGAGTGTCTTAGGGCAGCTGGGCTATAGCCAGATTAATGATAGTACTTTATGGGCACTTCGAGCATCCTGGGATGGATACAGCCTCAATATAAATCTAGATATTTTCTAAATTTTCTTATTAAATAAAAGCATAGACACTCATCCACATTTCATTTCTTTTCTTTATGTGCTCAAATTTCTGTATCCAGATCATAGTTTTTGAGTTGCACAAAGCTGAAGGGACGATACGCTTTGACGACAAGGCAGACTTGGGTGAAGTACAACAGATTAACAATGACGATGATATTGAACCAATGCTCTAGGATCTATCCTAACACCTACTCTAGACTGAGGGTTTGTAATTAATGTGTTCGGCAGGCCATCATCATCATCGTCGTCGTCATAGTCATCATCCTCGTCATCATCATCGTCATCATCATCATCATCATCATCAATTATAAAAGTCAGCATGTACTGACTTTCGCGTTGTGGTGACCCTCCCTCCATAGAAATATTTGTCAAATCGAGGGGTCAGTGATACAAAGACATAACTCCAATCTGGCCATTTTGAGAAAAAGTGGTTTATGTGTCACTGAGCACTTGGGCCTTAAGAAGTTAAGGCTATGTTTCACTAGCCATTGACTTCAAATGAGTGTTGGATGGAGTTAGGTCTGTGTGTTTCATGGAAAGCCCACATTTTTCTGAACATTTTGATATCAAATACTCATTTTGGCAAAATATGGAGTTATGCTTTGTGTCACTGAACCCTTGAAATGATCTTATTTTGGATGATAAAGCTTTGTAACTCAATTGCATTGTATTCTCAGAATCGGCAGGCTTGATAATACTCCCATGTATTCATTTCACTCTTTAAAAATGAAGTAAGAAAAGAACTTCTAATAAATAAACTAAGTGCAATGTTATTTGGAAATCCTGAATTATGTACTGGGTGCCATACTCATAGGCCCAAGGCACTCCCGGTAAGAGATACCAATAGATTTTAACTGTGTTTCTGAATGTTGTTATTACCTTCATGAGCAGCTGTGTATGATACCATGTGTGACGTCAAAGTGAAATATTATCCTCATTTACATATATGTAGCTCATGAGGTATTTCAGAACTGTTAGGATTATTATGATATCCATGATGAAATGCACTTGATTTTAAAAATTGCTTCTCACTTTGCCATGAATGTGTGATTTGTGTCAAAAGCTCATATACAGTCAAACCTGCTTTAGTGACCACCTGTCTACAACAAGCACATTGTTTTTTTCCCTTGGGCGGTCGCTGTAGACAGGTTTGACTGTATATGTATTGTTATTATATTGAGGTATTGTAACCAAAACTTGAGGTTGGATTTCAAATACAAATAAAGATACAAACAGATACAACTGGGCGTTGTGGCGTGCGCCTGTAATCCAGCTAACAATGGAAGTTACAAACTAATTCAGCTGAGGACGCAGGTTCGAAACTGAGTCGCGTCTTTCGGATGGTGACGGTTAAAGGTCGGTCCCCAGACGTAAATTATCATATCTGATTGATACAAGTCTGTAAAAACACAATACACACAGATCACAATGGTTGAAATAATGTACACAAAGTCAAAGAAACTGTAAAGCCTGATACATAGATATATGGATAACAATATGCTATGTACAATCAAATTATTACACATTAACAAATGAATGAATGTAAACTCACGAGTACAATACTGTATAATGATTGTATGCAACAGAATTAATTAAGGTATGTATAAGAATAGAATTCACAAAGGATCTTTATCTTTTAGTCATTATGTAAAGCTGTATAAGCATAGCTTACATGGTCCCATGCAATGGATGGGGTTTGTATTGTACATCTTTATTTTATGTACCTCCTTTGTGTATTCTGCTCTTAAAGCTGTTTTTTTCCTCATCAGATTAAATATCCAACCACCATCCCCAACTCCCTGTTATTTGAATACATATCATGTATTACACTGCATCATTAAGTCACTTGAATATTGAAGTACTTTTAATGTAAGAAAAACCCAGAAAGATGGATTCTTTATGTAGCAGAATTATGCTTAAATATTGTATACATAGTTTTATACTTGATCGTCAGTCTTTCATATATGTATGAAATATTTAGACCGAATTTGAACTCAACAGTTTATACAAAACTTTAGCTTTACTGATTTGTGAGAATTTTGTGAGATGTTAATTTTGCATTTATGATTGTACATGTCTTTTTCTTTTAAAGAATTTTGTATTTTTCATTTGAACTACCCGGTAGGTGTGTGTGTATAAATCGTCTAAATATACCTTGTGAGAAATAGTTTTTCTGAGTAGAGAAAAGCAATTTTATAGTATCGATACATACATTTTTGGGCAAAGATTTAAGCTTTATAATATCTGACAAAACCTTTGTTTTATTGTAGTACGCTATAAGATTTGATATCTTTCCACCATCTCGCATTAACAAGTCAAAATCTATCTGAGAAAACCTAAAGATTCTCAATCCATTCATGACTTGATTCTTGCTGTGCCGATGTCACATAATTGTATATGTGACAAACAAGTGAGATATTTTCAATGACACATAACAGTAATCTCTCCAAGAGAATTACTTATGGCGATCAATTATATATGTTAATCAATGATTCAAGCATTCTAAATATTCAATGTTTATTGTATATAGTACCATAGAAATGTTGGAGTTAATTTAAGATATACTTCTGGGCCTTTTCTCTCTTTAGCATTAAACAGTACGGTAATAAGTAAAGGATTACGCGTGTAAGAAAACTCATTTTCATTTTACAATAATGTTCATGCATGAATGTTAAGTGGGAATATTGGTATCATTTCAAAGGATTATAAAATGGTTGCGAATTGCAGGCGTTTGGAAAGTAAGCTTTTGCTAAATATATTACTCATCATGAAACGTTATGATCTTTTCATCCCTTGTCGACCATACATTGCAAGACAAACGAATGTCATTAGCGATATTATTTTTGAAGTAAGCTTTTGTTTGTGTTTTGGTAAAACCTTGAAGCGAACAGAACTGCTTGGAACAATCAGTGTGATGACATGTCACTTGTCTTTTTTCACGTCATAATGGTGCGGAATAATTGCTTGCACATAAAATGTACAAGAAATCATTATGCTTCTATTTTGTTATTCATCACGATGAATTTATATTTCTCGTCAAACCTGTTGATTTCAGTATGTTTGTTATGATATGGCTGCATAGAAAAAACTTTTCACAGAAATAGATTTGAAATGTAGCGTAACTTAGTTTATCTTTGCCAATTTTTTCAACTTCAACTCATTTTCACTGTGTGTAAGTGTGCAAGAAAGGTTATTGTTGGCATTTTGTTATAAAGGAATGCAGCGTATTTCATATGTTGGACTTACGTTTCACTTTATGTTTCACTTTACGTTTCACCTACTTTCTTCTTCCTTCAGCTTGTACGTTGTGTCAAAGCTTTTTTTTCTTTCATCTCAAAATATTGCAAGGGTATTTTTTCTTCATGCAATCTATGTTAGTTCAACATGTTGTCTCTAAATAATCTGTAATTATCTTCTTTTTATTTATATTTATTATTTTTTATTATAGTATCATACCTGTTTAATACAGACCTTGGAATCATTAGCAGCGACACTATTCAATTTCTTTCCATCATAATTTGATAGGAATGTACCCCTACCTGGTCCTGTTGCATAAGACTTAGCTTTGCTGGTACCTTTGCCATTAATGGTAAATTCCATGGAAACCTTGATTCGATCTGCTGTTGAGTGATGTCACAATGGTAGTTAATATTGATGGCAGCGTTACTACCAGTAGTAAGTTTTCTGCAATGGGGCCCAGAAATTTAGCAATTTTATTTCCTTGTATAAGGCCTAAAAAAAGAAGATGTTGTATTGCCCTTTGCGACTGACCCCAATATCTTGAAATCCACGGTCAGCTTTAAAAAAAACAATCTGTTTTTAGAGAAAAAAAATGTATAGCATTCAAAAGTGAGAAATATCAGCCCAAAGAGGGAGTAAAAAAAGAGAGAAAGATTTCTGACCGACCAACCCATGTTTTGGCACCTGAAGGGCAATACAACACATTTTTATTTCAGGCCTAATAGTAATGCACAATGCTGTCAATTTAAATTATATCCTACATTAAAAAGTTCCTGTGAAGGAATGGGCAAGGGACAGCTCACACAATGTTTCTACTTTGAAAAATAAACAGATAAGGAGTGATGCCAATCCAGTCACCTCAGAGAATTCATGATTACAGAAGGGGGCGTTTCACAAAACTTGTCGTCGGTGACAAATGACAATTTTTGTTATAAGCTACTGAAATCCTTGCTTCTGATTGGTTATCAGCAGATTTGTCACTGATTTTTGTCATTGAAAAAAGGCTTTGTGACACGGGTCCCTGGAGCCTCTTGGTGAATTTGAATAATAATGATGACAATAATATATGAATTTGTAAGGTGTCCAATCCACTTTCATTGCTATTTATTGATGATAGGGAATTATTTGATAATAGACAATAGATGTGTATTGTCAAATGAAAATATAGATATGGAATACAAGTATGTATATTGTGGAAGGTTGTTACATAATAAGGGGAATAGACATTGTGCCATATACACATGGAATGTGGTACTTGTACTTTTTGGTCTTCATGGATTTCTATGTTTGTATTTGTCCTTATCTCATATTGAATAATGTATATTTGATTATCTTAATAATAAAAGAAATAGCTTTCAATAATCAGCATTGTTTCTTTGTATTGATTTGTGAATTTTTTCCAGTAAAAACTTAAGAACAACTACAATGAAATCGAGGCAATACAATGTTTCTATATGTTGATTTTGTGAGATTCTTTCTCTACAAACTAAAATGAACAACTACAATGAAAACGAGGCACTATATTGCTTCTATATGTTGATTTTGTGAGATTCTTTCCTCTACAAACTAAAATGAACAACTACAATGAATGCGAGGCAATTTATTGTTTCTATATGTTGATTTTGTGAGATACTTTTCTCTACAAACTTAATTGAACAACTACAATGAATGCGAGGCAATTTATTGTTTCTATATGTTGATTTTGTGAGATTCTTTCTCTACAAACTAAAATGAACAACTACAATGAATGCGAGGCACTTTATTGTTTCTAAATGTTGATTTTGTGAGATTCTTTTCTCTACAAACTAAACTGAACAAATGAACAAAATGGACAATATATTTATCAGCAAATAATCTACAAAATTTATTTAAATGCAGTACATTCCTTGAACACATTCATTGAGCATCGACCCAGAACTACATGTAGTACAAATACCATCGATCCAAATATACACATAATATCCATCTTGCTATAAATAGCTACAACATATTACAATAAATGACAAATCTATAAATCTTTTCATCTACCTTTGGCAGAAGACTGAAACAAATGAATTAAGGCAAAAGAAAACAAATACAAATAGTTAACATAATCTTTTCTCCTCTATCTTAAATTCTCTTATTAAAAATAATGATACATATTACAGGAAAATCAATTTAAACAGGTTTAACCGGATAAGTCTAATGTGTAGTATGTTCCATATGTAGTTTCATTGAATTGAATTAATAGGGAACAGAAATTGGCATAGAATGTCATTTTATTTTACGTTTTGTCTCGTTCCAGCTCTAGGAGAGCTATGACCTTGATCCAGGCATGAGATGTACAGAAGTATGAGATGTGGATGGTAGAAAAAAAATAGCTCAGACTTGTCCAAATATATCATTTTACATGTACAGTAACAATTAAATTATTCATGCCCTTACCAAGTTTTGTAATAATTGAAATATGTGAAAAATTGATCTGTCCCGATTCACGCTTCTTGAGAATGTGACATATGAAAGCTTACATTGAAGAGTATTCAAACAAAGGCCCTAATTAAACCAGTCCACCTTTCATTCTTGAGTTACAAAAATGCAAAAAACATCAAATTTACAGGGGTATGAATAATTTAGTCGTTTCCTGTACATAGATTAACACAAATTGCTAATACTTGTTAAAACTATTGCCTCATGAAAGAAATCTCATGTATCTGGTGTATGTTATAATATCACTCAGAGGATAACACAATTTTGCAGCTTGAAAACATGAAACGGAAGAAACAAAACAAAAGACGAAAAACAAAAACAAACCTTTCTATTGAAAATTGAAAATACTAAACAATAGAAAAAATACAAAGTGTTACAAAATACTGAGTCTGATACATAGGTTGTACAGGTATGTATATAGTATAGGCCTATATACCATGCTACGATCTTACAGTAATATTTTCCCTGCATTTTCCCTGATTTAATCTACAGCTGAAATGGAAGAAAAAAACACAGATTCTCTTGAGTACACTAGGCTATACTGGGGGTGTTTCACAAAGATCTCAAGTCGAACTTAACTCTAAGTTGGACTTAAACATTATGAAGAGCCATTTGTAGCCTTAAAATAAATTATTCTCAAAAGCAAAAATTGAAGTATATTAGACTTTTCATTAATTCCGCATCAAGAACATAAAATCTCCTTGATAATAGAAAATATGACTGATTTGAATCAACATTTTATGCCATTTAAAATAACTTTTACAAAATATTTTCAAAGATGCTAACAGCTTTCCATAACTGTTAAGTCCAACTTAGAGATAAGTTTAACTTAGGATCTTTGTGAAACACCCCCAGGTATCTTATTAAAGACTCAACTACAATATTCTGAAATACTGTCAAACCTGTCTATAAAGGCCACCCATGAGAAACAGAAAAAGTGGCCACTGTAGACAGGTGGCCTTTCTACAACTTTTCTACAACAAACATTTCTTTCTCAAGGGAGACAAGAAGGCAGGTAGTCCCATATACATCTTTCTGTGTACAGTGCTTGTAACTTTACCAAGACTGGGTCAAATTTTGTATGATTTTGATGATTCCAGAACCTTGCAGTACACACCAATACGTACATGTATATGCTAGATGATTAACTTTTTCTGATCGATTCCTTCACAATGCAATCGTATGACCAGAACTCAACTTTATCTTTAAGACTCAATTATGATATTCCGAAATACAGTCAAACCTGTCTATAAAGGCCACCCAAGAGAAACAAGAAAAAGTGGCCACTGTAGACAGGTGGCCTTTCTACACAATTTCTACAACGCATTTCTTTATCAAGGGAGACAAGACGAATGGCCACTATAGACAGGTGGCCTTTATAGAGAGGTGGCCGATATAGAGAGGTCTTTATCTACATGGGTAGTGTACCGGTAAGCAATGTGGCCCTGTCATTATGAAACTACATAAATGTTAAAATACATATAAATTCAAATATCTTGAATAATCAAATTACAAACTATTTAGGAACTTTCATTATGATATTATACGAGTGAATTCATTATATACTATGCTTATAAACTCTGCATTGAAAACAAATATATATATTTTGGCAAGTCAAGTCGTACAATTCAGCCTCTTAAATGTAGGGTCCTAATCTTTATACATTTTATTTAAAAACAAAGTAATTTCATGGTTGTTACCCAAAGGATGGCAATGGAACATACCAGTACCTTAAACAGCAAAAACAAAAGACATGATTATTCTTTGTGCAATAACAGCATTTTGTTTCCACCTCCCTCCTTTTAACTTATTCAATATTGTCGACTTGGGATAATTTATATAGGGTTGTATTCTGAAAATTGTTGTTCTCTTTTATGTGAGTAAATTGATGTTTCATTGTCAAAACAAATTGAAATTCGGACAAAGTCATTCATTAATGACTGAACAAAGCTGGCTTTTTTATAACAATTACAGTCATTCGCCAAACAAAAGCAGATAACATAGTTTTCTAAAAGGCTTACTCTGCTGGTCAGAGTCCTTAAAATAGCATATTTCCTACCAATAACTATTTGTATTTCTAATGTTTTCTTTTTGTTCGCTTAAATATATATTGCACTTTTTAATGAAGTTTGCAAAGATATACTCTTTATATGGCTTCAAATATCTATTAAACTCTATCTGATATTCCCCATCTTTCACACCTTTGCTTAATCTCAGTTTGAGTAAATAGAGACCAGGGGGTGTTTCACAAAGATTCAAAGTCGAACTTAACTCTAAGTTGGACTTAAATATTATGGACAGCCATTTGTAGCCTTATTTGAAGTATATTCAAAAGTAAAAATCCAGTATTTTAGACTTTTCATAAATTCCACATCAAGAACATGAAATCTCCCATGATAATAAAAAATATGAATGATTTGCATCAACATTTTATGCCTTTAAAAATAACTTTTACAAAATATTTTCAAGGATGCTAATGGCTCTCCATAATATTTAAGTCCAATTTAGAGATAAGTTCAACTTAGGATCTTTGTGAAACACCCCCCTGATCATGAGTGAAGTCATACATTTGGCAATATAGGTGCGATAATTAACTAATGACTTCTCAAATTCCTGCAGGCTTAATAACCTAATCATGCGGTTCCCGTAGGTTGCAGGTTTTAAAGATCTCGATTAAAATGTTTCTTAATCCATTCTTATCTCTGACCACAATTAATTCAACCCTTCCCTGATCTACTTCTCATTTTCTGCTTAGTTAACAAGAGCCAACTTGTTATCAGAGTGGACTTTCCCTTTAAGATGAGATATAAAATAATTGAGTTCTCAAGAACATGGGGCACAAACAAGGACAAGGGGAAATGCAACGTACACAAGAAAATGCAGCACATATAAAAATGGAGAACAAAATAAAGACCAAGGTAGGAGTGAGGACAACGAGATTCACATAAAAAATATTAAAAAAAGAAAGACTTGGCTCTCAAGGATCCGTATCAGGGTCGTTCTCTGCAAGACCTTCCTGATCTAACCTGTGATGGTTCACGACACCGCGGCCTCTACGACCTTTACACCTCTTGTTGATCTGGTGGGTGAGAGCGAAGACGATGACGGGGATGAGGCAGACCAAGCAGATAGCCGCTAGGACGTAGGCTGTGATGGTGAGGGCAGGGTCGTAGGATGTTGATCTGTCATAGCCGCAGTCCGCAGCATCTGAAATGAGAATTAGGAGTGATTTATATGTTATTTTTAAACAAGAATATACCAATTATCTGTAAATTTGCAATGTAGCTGTGATTGCTTCTAAGATGTAGACGGTTGATTCAGAAAAGTATTTTCTTTCTTTGTTTTTTCATCTACATAAAATATACCCTTTAATGACATCTATTTCTACTACTTGCTATGTTTCATAAAGTTGTTATTTTTCTCTCAATCTTATTTTTTCTCCTCATTTGCATTTATTTCCTTTGTCACAAATTTAAGTATCATTAATATATTTACTTTTGAAAATAGTTATATTCACAAGAAACTTACCAAAATCAATGTTGAAAGCTTCTGTAATGAGAGGGGAATTCTCAACACATGTTCCTGTCTTTTCACAAGCACCTAGAATCAATACACAGACAAAAGTTTCTACTAATAAGCATTTGATGCCAGTCAGTGCAATTCTTAGCAATCAGGGGGGCGTTTCACAAAGCCTTTTTTCGATGACAAATGACAAAATTCAGTGACAAATCTCCTGATAACCAATCAGAAGCAAGGATTTCAGTAGCTTATGACAAAAACTGTCATTTGTCACTGATGACAAGTTTTGTGAAACAATCCCCCTAAACAGTGATGGTAAAAATATGAAATTTGAAATCATGTAGACAGAAGTATCATGGTATAGTGGTTCACTCCCTTGACTTTCATTTCAGAGGTTGGGAGCTCAATACCCAGTGAAGATTCTTTCTTCAGACATTAATCAGCATTTGCCACTCTCCACCCAGTGAGTGTGAATGAGTACCTGATATCGACTGCGTCTAGTAAAGCATGATACACACATGACATCTATTCATGTTGGTTCTACTCTATAATTCATGAACATATGCAAAAGAAACAAAATCATTTTGGCTATATATAATTGTGGTTTTTATCCATTAGGTCACAGTTTCTTTCAGTAAATCAAAGTAGGCTTTGTGGCGTGCGCCTGTAATCCAGCTAAAAGTGGAAGTTACAAACTGATTCAGCCGAGGACACAGGTTCGAAACTGAGTCACATCTTTTGGATGGTGACGTTTAAAGGTTGGTCCCCAGACGTAAATAATCATATCTGATTGACACACGTCTGTAAAAACCCAATACACACACACACAAAGAGGTGGTTTTCAGCTGATTGGTCAGATCTATTAGCTAAGTTTGTGGATGACCCCTGGCCCCCCCCCCCCCATGCATGCTCCCAAAATGTCCGGTAAAGGGATACTTTTCACGCACCAAAGTCCGGCTCGTAGTACACAAAAATCTGGCCCGTATTGACTTTACAGACCTGACTTAGGGAGCCGGGTATTTTCAAAAGGAGGGAACATGCATGATATGCGAACCCTAAATAACACTGAGTGGGGGGGGCTGGGGGATGACCCTCATAAACAGGTTTGAAATTCAAAGAGGTGTATTTCACCTAATTGACCATTCACATACAGGGTTTATATTTTCTTTTCTTTGAGGTGGCCTCAATTTCTAGACAGGTTTGACTATCTCACCTGGACATGTTGATCTGGCAAAGCCGACCCGTTTGTTCTCTCTGTCAAACACTACGTAGAAGCCCTCCATTATTACAGCTCCTATAACTGCACCTAAAGGGATGTGAGAACAAATCACAGGTGAAAAGTTACGTTGGAGGTGAATAGTAACATTACAGGTCAATAGTTACGGTGTTTCGAGGCCACCATATTGTAAGTAAATGTCTTCTTATTCACCGGAAGATGGCGCTATATCCACCATCGCCATATCTCTATGAGTATTACCGATACAAACAACGGAAGCTTGCAGTGCATTGTGGCCGTCTACAGTGGCTACACTGCGTCGTCAGTACCGGCGTGCACGCTGACGCCCCATACCTGCTGGAGCTAGAGGCAATCACGCACGGACCGAAACATGGAGAAGTTTTTCCTTGTAAAAAGCGTGATTCCTCTGAAATCTGGTGATTCCAAAAGACCAGCAAATAATAAACCTCGACCAATAAATCAATATTGAGAAGTTGAGGAAGACCAAAGATGTTGTGGAAGGATATGGTAAAGACTAAAAAAGGATGTAAATGAGGTTGCTCTGAATGATGAGGAGGAAATAAATCTTACCCCTGAAATCAACTACAATGGCAACATCACTCAACAGCCAATCAAATCAAGGTTCCCGTGGAAGTTACCATTAATGATAAAGTTACCTTCGATGGTAAGTTTTATGCAACAGGGGCTCTGATCATTTCTGAGGTATTTTCACCAACAGGTGAATGATGGGCAAAATACTCTCATATGTTCACCAAGCCTTACAATATTTCAGACTACAAAGTATCTTAGAAGTAAAACCCCTGGGCACAGAAAGAATTTTTACGATGACCTACCAGCATGGTTAGTTGAAGGGGCAATGGCAAACTTGAAGCAATTCTTCTTATCCTCATGGTCATAATCACGTCTCAAGTATTGCTAAAAAGGGGAAAATGCACAGATAAATAATGTTAAAAAATGAAAGTGACAAAAACGTGACAAAAAAAGATAGAGACTAACTTTAAACCAGTACAAGTAATTTCTGTAGATTAAAGCCTTGCCAAAGGACATGAGTGCCGCGGCGGGACTCAAACCCTGTACCTTGTGATCTGTAGTCGGGTTACTCATTCACTAGACCACCACACCTCTATGCTAGAGCACTACGTATTTTGCCGCTCAGCTATGACCGGGGTAATAAATGTTGGAGTGTCACATGCATCCCAGCATGATGGACGGTAGGCATGATGCAGACAAGATGCAAACATTATTATCATGATTAAAGGTATAGAGCAGTTTTGGAAACGCCCCCCTCTCAAAAAATGAAATGGAAGCTCTTATTACCAATCATATCAAAGAATATGTTTTGATGATACAAATTTTGCCAGGAAACCGCCTAGTAATTGATATATTTGGTAAATTATCATATCGCTCCGACCTGGATAGATATCGCGTAGTCCCATACACATCTTTCTGTGTACAGTGCTTGTAACTTTACCAAGACTGGGCCAAATTTCTTATCATTTTGATGATTCCAGAACCTTGCAGTACACACCAATACTTATATGCTAGATGATCAACCTTTTATGATTGATTCCACAAGGCTTCTTTCACAATGCAATAACATGACCAGAACTGGTCTATACCTTTAAAATCTAAAGGAAGAGGAGATGATGGACACTCAAAGAGATGATAAAACTGATGACGAGGCAAGGCCGAAAGTACCTGTAAAGCACCTCAAAATATTTTGAATCGAGCACTACATCAAACTCCAATTATAATCATCAGGGGAAAATTATTTAACAAATTACGGGGGCTACTTTTCGAGCTTGTTTGCATTGAAATTACACTCCTTAATTGTTTTTGTATTAAACTTTATGCACATTTTGGGGGGCTCCTTCTCGCATTTCAGGGGCTATTTCGCCCCGAGCCCCGTTTTATTTTTCCCCCTGATAATGATTATCATGATCCATACAATTAATACCTGCGGAGAGACGACCAATGAGAATGCTTGTCCCTGATTGGTTGACTGAAGGTCGAGGGTCAATGTAGGGAACCAATGATAAGGCTCGTAAGGCAAGGTGCTGTCGGTGGGGCACATGAGATTCATCCCCGTCCAGAATTCACTTGGGACATCAGGCATGTGCTACAAGAGAACAAAATACAAATGATAACAATGACAAGAATAATAATCATTATGATGTTACACTCAAACCAGTCTTATATAGTGGCCACCTCTCTATAAAGGCCACCTGTCTACAGTCACCATGCATATTTTGTTTCCCTTGAGAAAGAAGTATAAATTATGTTGTTGTATAGTGCATTGAGATGGCCCGTTGGCCTGAAATGTGCTAAGAATAACAAAACATTATTATCATTAATATCATTATTAATTCTGTTCTGGACACAGTCCTGCCTTTTATGGTATACCTTTACTTTTGCTTCACACATTTTCTTTCAGATTTATGTGGCAGATATGCAATTATCTATTCATAGAATTAAATGTATGTGGTGATAACTTTGTGCATTTCTCCTGGAATTTACTTGGAATATTTAGCAGGACACAAGATACTCTAAAGCATTAAAGGGATCCGGTAACTTTGTCTTGGATCCTTTAAAGTAGATATTCATTGATTTTAAAAACTAACTTTATTTTCATTATTGCAAAGTTGATACTTTGATTTGACAAGGTTATCAAAATTCAATGCCTGGAAACATTCGAAGTAATGATTATTATAAATTACAAAACGCTTAAATACAGCCCCGGCATAGCACCTGAAGAGCTCTCCGAACGCTGCTGAGATGTGTGAGATCACAGTATGGACATGACTTGCACAAGCAGACAATGTCGCATGACATCTCACACATTTTCAGTGCCTGTGTTTTCATCTTCTCTCGAGTTCTTTCTCTTACTTCACTACCGCCAGGCTAAATTTATAATCTGTTGCCTCACTCTCAACCCCGCGCATGGTTTTATTTTGATGAAAAATGCAGCGATACAAAAATATAGGAATCTGTCGCTTGTAAACAAAATAAGACGCCATTGTATATTCAGCTGCACACACCGGGGTATGTTCGGCGTTTCAAGAGGGAACAAATGCTGTCCTTAATATCATTCTGGGGGGGTTTCAATTTGAAAGTCTGGTTTCTTAGATTGTTAATTAACCCCTATCCTGTGTATTTACAAGCAAAAGATTTTAGTTATCAGAATCAGGTCATATCCCCTTTTGAATGGTTTGACATGCCATTACATTTATATACACTAAACTCATTATAATTTGAGAAATAATAGCTTTGCAATTATGTTCATTCTCTATGGGATGTCGTCTGCTTGGGCAGTGTTAGTCCATATAGTGACGTCATTAAAACATCGTTATTTTTCCGGCGAATCTCTCGTAGATCCCAGCTGCTATGGAGGGGGTTGTATTTGTACTTTTATAAATCACCCGATATGTAGTTGACCTAAAACTTGTACGATGGCCATCTGTTAGCTTACCAGTTTCTAGTGATACATTAGTTGAAATATTTGTGATCTTCTTTGAATTTCACCTTTAAAAAAAATACAGTCAGGAACCCCATGACTTTTATGAATTTATGAATTTTCTGTTTGCCAAACGGTTTTCATAACACTACAGTCTATTGGAGAAAACGAGTACGGTAAAACGGGTCACTTAAAGGATTTTACTTTTTGAGACACTTCTTGATCATTTTGAAGCGCAATTTTTTTCGGGCTTCAATATAACACCTTATCACAGACACTGATAACACGTTCATGTAGGGCCGTGCATCTCAGATTTAACATTGTTAAACGATCCCTTTAAAGTAGCCACACGAAGAATCAAAAGTGTTTTGAATTAATGCAAAACTCATATCATTGCGAAGGGGAAGCCTTGCCGATCAAATACAACAACTCTTCTCTTCAAAATATGTTTGGGGCCCGCAGTAATCAACTCTCAAAAATGTTAGTTTTGAGATCCAGATTTTCTGCCTTCAGCGGTCCTTTGAAGAGCGTCAATATTTGTGACGTCACATACGGGACACGGCTGGCTAGCTGCATACTGCTACACGGAACTGAGCTGTTCGTCCAGTGTGTGACGTCACAATTCAGAGCTCGCTACGCTTGTGTGTTTGACTTACGTTCAGGGGCGTTCGGGGGTCTAAGGAGGGTCTTGAAAAATTGCATTTTATGCCTTTCCATGATATCTATATGATTTCTCAGCAAATTGTTCGTGTTTTTCAAGAGAAAATCTTTCCATCCATATGTAATTTGTTCTAATTATGAGTTGTTAGTGAATTTTCTTTGTGTATCTCCTTTAACTCAATGAGCCTACTAGGCTATTATGCTTACCTTTGTTGTGTGAGCTCTGATCGCAGTCGTTATCGCTTCAAACACTCTCACTGGAAGCCTGAGGTTCGTAGTACCACTATCCACTATCGTCTTGTCAAAGTTGTACTGTCAAAATATCAAAAGAAAATCAAGCATTCAAATCATATCATGCTTAAAAGTATTCATTCAAGCTTGAAAACATTATTAGCCCACATAAACACAGAACAAAATATACATCGGATATGTCATTATGAAGCTCAACAAATTCAACAGGTAGTGTCTTTCCTGTGGCCTGACTCGGGGCCAATCGGGTATAATACAACTACGGATGACGGGACCACAGTAGGCCTACCTATTCACATGCGTGCAACATACGTGAAACAGAAGCGTGAGGAGAACTTTGGTCTGTTTCGCGAACGCTAGCACGCGCTGACCCAGTTAATCAAGTCCATTCGTTTATGTGCAGTTATCCAAAAGAAGTCGTAAATGGCGTTAACCAGTATTTGCCATGCTACAGCCCCTTTAAGTGCTAGTTTCCTTTACCACTATACAGATAATGCTTATGATGTTCTCAAATTGCCATTGTGTTTTTAGTATTTGTAATTTTGTTGGAAAGAAATTTTTGGCTTGCATCCAGTAGATAAATCACGTGCTCGATCTTTGAATTGAATACAAGTCTGAACAAAATTCTGGGCACCAGCCAGACTTGAACTTGCTATTTACGGCACACGATCTTCAACTGCTGGATGCTGGCCAAAAAAAATCTTTATAACGATTGTATCTTCTCCCAGGAAGCCTAACATAAAAATGAGTTATTTTATTAGGAAAACTTCCTTCACATTGTACTGGTATATGAATAATTTGTTTCACAAAAAGATATATATACTGTGGCAGTAATTGTTGCAAATAGGAGGGTGTGGGGGAGGTTGATGCAAAATTGTATCCTTTCATACAAAAGTAAAGTTTTTGTCGTGCCTTTGTGCCAATTTTTATGATGGTGAAAAACTGTTATTTCTTGTATAATGAAAAATGGCTATTCAAGTTCTTGTATACATGAAAAACTGCTATTTCTTGTACTCGTAAATCTCCGCGTATAAGACGCAACTTTTTTCCGCCGAAAAAAAAAATTGAAAGTCGGAATGCGTCTTATACACAGGTACAATTTTGTTTTCTTTTTTTCTCTCGGCCCCCCAAATAGGGGTGCGTCTTATACACAGAGATTTACGGTATGTATGAAAAACTGCTACTGCTCACCTCCTTACAGTCTAGACCAAGACTATCATTGCCGACTTTGATATCAGTCATGATGACTTCATAAAACCATTCATCTCTGAGCGGTGCGTACTGCATTGTTCCATGGTACAATGAGGCATCTAATCCACCTATATTCTGTGAAGTGAAAGATAATAAATTATATATAAAAGATAGTAAACAAATATACCATGCATTGAGAGGCTCTATTTCATTGATCAAAAATATAATAAAAAATACCAGTAATAAAGTTCAGAAGAAAAGCAAAAAATGTTGACAAAATACAACTGTACTAAGAAATATCAGTTAGAAAGTGAGAATAGTTTAAAACTACCGTAAATCTCTGTGTATAAGATGCACCCCTATGTTGGAGGCCGAGATTAACAGATTTACGGATTCATTCGTTCTTTTTTTTTGGTTCTTTTTCTTGCCCACTCTGTCGGCAGCAAGCCAGGTCAGTGTTCAAAAACTTACCCGGGGGAGGACTTTCATTTAACTGCGAGGTGCAGTTGAAGGCGCTGTTTTGTGCTTGTGAACTTGTCACAAATAATAGTAACAATGTCGTATTTAAAACTAAAGATGACAGACAAATTTTCCTCTATGAAACAGGGCCCAGACCTACCATGCTCCCTATCACTTCCTCTACAGGCCCATCGGCCGAGCTCCCAAGATTGGTATCATTTGTTGAGGCTAGGGCTCCACACATCTGCAGAGCAAAGATGTCTTGTATTGAGGTTTGACTGGTGAGTGAATCAAAGAACGGCTCCACAGAGCTGTCAGGCTGTAATAAAAGAAAAAAGAAGAAAAAAAAGAAAGACAAATGTAATTTCATCAGTGTCTTTCACATCTATTTTGTACATTTTGAACACAATATCAGTGATTGAATTCTCTTTGCTCGATTATTAATCCATTGTCTACTGGAACTAGACCGCTCCTGTATTAAGACTATGGAGTTGTGAGAGTCCAGTTATCAGCGGGTTAATCTCTAAAATTTCTAGCTAATGCCTTAATTAGAATACAAATAATGAATGGTTATGAGTTCAATAGTGCGAATATGTTCATGAGTTGAAAGATTAACATTCTATTCAACGAGGCGTCAGCCGAGTTGAATAGAATTAACGTTAATCTTTCAACGAATGAAAATATTTGCACTATTAAACGAATGAAAAACATTCATTATTTGTTTTATACAACATCGAAGAAGACCTAATAGAACGTTAATCAACAAATTATGCTTTACTCCTTATAAAGATAAATTCAAGTTCGAGTCAAGCCTTCTCGATTACATGCAGATTGCCTTCGCGTCAGATACACGCAGGGATACGCGCACATGCAGCAAAGAGGTACGCAGTCTGCATATAACCAAAAACGCACGGCGCATATAACCAAAAATGCACGACCGTGCAATATACCATCTATTGAATATCATGTGACCAACAATCGTCCAATCAAATGACAAGGATCCACGTAGGTGTTGTATAAAATACCATAACCCTCTGATTCAAGCCTGTCTCTTTCGTTATCTAAAGATTTGTTTTTAAATTCATACCTGGCAACTATTTAACTGCTACTTAACTTATAAAGGTGATACCATGTTGCAAAACAGAAATTTGAACTTTGTTCCAGCCTAATGACTACATAAATGTACATGTAGTTAGTTTTCAGAATACAGCTCCAAGGATGCATGTATATGTATACCATGTACCTGAGAGTACAGCCTTTTATTAATTCAGCTAAATCCTTCACTGGGTCATATATCATGTTTAACATTTAGGGAACACTTAAGACAACACTCCAATTTCCTTAATTAAACCTGATCATGTATACGACAACAACTTTTACTAGGATATGGACCATTGGGTCAGGTTATAAAAGGCATTATAAACAAAGCCAAAGTCTGACAAATAAAGACCTTGCCAAGATCTTCTCAAAGGAGAGGTTACGGTAAGAGGTATTTTGATCAAGATCATCTTTATAAAAAACCATCAGTGTGATAAATTTGATAAGAAATGGGGATTATATTTGGATTATTTTATGCAATAGGCTTCACCTGTGCTTCTTTATATTTTGTATAACTTGAATATCTTTTCTGTTTAAAACTGATGTATTGACAATGCAAATTGATATGAAACTAATAAAATAAAAAAATTAACCTCTGGAAAAGAAAAAAAGAAAAGAAAAAAAGTCAAACGCTCACCCTTGCAATCTCTGCATACCCCAATCCCAGAATGCCTTGCCACCTTGAGCCGTTAAGGAAGAACATCTTAGATTCTGTGATGGCAGCTATGTTTGCTTGAAAGCTCTGGTTTCCTAACGATGCGATCTGGACCAGATCCTGCCCTAGATCCCCGCTCCATTCCCCCTGAGTGTAGGGCACCTTCACGTAGGTACCCTGGTCTTCGTACGTCGACGATCTGTGTCAAGTTTCATATCGATGATACAATTTTTTATCATACTCATAAATTTTACCATTATCTTCACCATCATCATATATATTTTTGTGTATTTTATTATTATTATTAGATCATCTTTATTATTATTATTAATATTATTATCACTATTATTATCATTATTATGATTATTATAATTACTATACTGCTGCTACTACTACTATCATAAGTATTATTACTAGTACTACAAACTTCAACTACATGTATTACTATTTCCCCATACCAATATCATCAACCATAATTTTTGTCATTAGTTCTTTATCATAAATCATCATTTTCATTATGATTTTCACTTTTATGATGATTACTAATATTTTTAAATCATTTTCATTTTCATTATAGACATCATTGTTGATAATTCTACCACCTATACATCAAAGGAGGTTTTAGATCATGATGTACATGTAGGCTACACTTTACATGACGGGTTAAATGATCAAAAATAAGATAAAGTGCTACAAATTTCTAAATTTATTATGACCCTAAGTAAATGATAAGGATAATGTTATAATTCATGAAAGCAAATTTAAATGATCTAATGAAAAGAGAAATGTATGTCAAGAATTAATGTAAACATAATAAGACAATGGCTTCACAGCATTGTAGACACTAATACATGTATATGATGTAGTTATTGAATTGAATATAATTGAATATAATTGAACAGTTTTTTGTTAGCTCTAACAACAAAAGTAAAATGGATGCCATGTGCCAAGATGGAATTTACTCACTCGTTTCTTCTATAATACGTTGATATTGCATTGTGGGATGAAGCTGCTACAGCAAAGTTACTGCTACCTGTATCAATTAGTACATTCAGCTGAAATCAGAAGATGAGAAAGAAAAGGAGACGGGATGGAAAGATAGACAAGAGTGGTAAAGAGTAAAAAGACAGATAGACAAGAGTGGTAAAGAGTAAAAAGACAGATAGACAAGAGTGGTAAAGAGTAAAAAGACAGATAGACAAGAGTGGTAAAGAGTAAAAAGACAGATAGACAAGAGTGGTAAAGAGTAAAAAGACAGATAGACAAGAGTGGTAAAGAGTAAAAAGACAGATAGACAAGAGTGGTAAAGAGTAAAAAGACAGATAGACAAGAGTGGTAAAGAGTAAAAAGACAGATAGACAAGAGTGGTAAAGAGTAAAAAGACAGATAGACAAGAGTGGTAAAGAGTAAAAAGACAGATAGACAAGAGTGGAAAAGAGTAAAAAGACAGATAGACAAGAGTGGTAAAGAGTAAAAAGACAGATAGACAAGAGTGGTAAAGAGTAAAAAGACAGATAGACAAGAGTGGAAAAGAGTAAAAAGACAGATAGACAAGAGTGGTAAAGAGTAAAAAGACAGATAGACAAGAGTGGTAAAGAGTAAAAAGACAGATAGACAAGAGTGGTAAAGAGTAAAAAGACAGATAGACAAGAGTGGTAAAGAGTAAAAAGACAGATAGACAAGAGTGGTAAAGAGTAAAAAGACAGATAGACAAGAGTGGTAAAGAGTAAAAGACAGATAGACAAGGGTGGTAAAGAGTAAAAAGACAGATAGACAAGAGTGGTAAAGAGTAAAAAGACAGATAGACAAGAGTGGTAAAGAGTAAAAAGACAGATAGACAAGAGTGGTAAAGAGTAAAAAGACAGATAGACAAGAGTGGTAAAGAGTAAAAAGACAGATAGACAAGAGTGGTAAAGAGTAAAAAGACAGATAGACAAGAGTGGTAAAGAGTAAAAAGACAGATAGACAAGAGTGGTAAAGAGTAAAAAGACAGATAGACAAGAGTGGTAAAGAGTAAAAAGACAGATAGACAAGAGTGGTAAAGAGTAAAAAGACAGATAGACAAGAGTGGTAAAGAGTAAAAAGACAGATAGACAAGAGTGGAAAAGAGTAAAAGACAGACACTGAACTATGCAATCTGTGTGAGCAATCACCAGACTCAATTGAACATTTTTTAATATATTGTGAAGTTGTAAGGCCACTTTGGACTGTCCTAAAAAATTATCTATCTTTAAAGCCCAAGTCCACTCCAAAAATAACTTACTTTCAATAGAACCAGAAAAATCAGACAAACCAATCAAAACAAGTTTGAGCAAAATCGGATGACTAATAAGAAAGTTATGAATTTTTAATGAAATGAATTTGTTTTTAAATCACTATACAAATTGGCAACTCACTCATGAGTCTGTGACGTATGGTCCTCACTATCCACTAATTATTTTCTTTATATTTATAATATAAATTTCCTATTTTCACCCTAAGAATCTTATTTCGTCACACCAGCATCCAAGTTAGATTGTTAGTAATATGTTTTTGTGTGGATGCACAAATAAAGAGTAATTTTTGTCCAGTTAAATCATGAAAAAATGAATTTTGATAAACTATTTATATAAAAATCAATAATTATGAAATACAATATTCGGAAATTAGTATCAATTCTTCAAAATCCATAATTTTTTTTGGGAAATGTCATGCACGCAATATGATACAAATCATATAACCTGGGCAAAGGCATGGGGAAATCAAGTTTTGGGGGATAAAAAGGGAAATTAATGGCATGAAACTATATAAAGCAATTGGTAAGTTGTGAGGACATGACGTCACAAACTGATAACCATCTTGGCAATTTGTGTCGTGATTCTCATTGTTCCATAGTTTTACATACTTTTTCAAAAATTCATAACTTTCTTATTAGTTATCCGATTTTGTTCAAACTTTTTTTGATTGGTTTGTCTGATTTTTCTGCTTTTATTGAAAGTAAGTTATTTTTCGAGTGGACTTGTCCTTTAAAACTTAGAAAAGAAGTTTATTTTCTCGGATTTTGAAAGAATGTTTGGTTGTCCCAAGGACTATCAAAATTCAATATGTATAAATTTCTTTCTTTTGTGTACCAGGTTCTACATTCACTGCTGCAAATTTAAGAAAGAGAAACCACATTTCCAGGGTCTTATATCTTTGATAAAAATTAAGTCTAAATCTGAATATGTAATTGCAGCCAAATATGGCAAGTTAAGCCTCCATTTTAAAAAGTTTATATTTGAGTTGTAGTGGACTATATGTTTTTGTCATTTCACATTCCTGTACATGATTGTAAATAGCCAGTTGGCTTTTAGGTTATTTTTGAGTACCCAATAAAAAAAGAAAAAAAAAAAAAAAAGACAGATAGAAATTGTTAGAAATTAATGATTAAGCCTTTAAGTATGGCCCTACATGGCGGAATGATAAATTCCTAAATTAAAAGCAAGGAAAATTGTTCACATCTTTCCTTAAACAAAAATCAAACAAAAACATGGTACATGTAGTTAGTGTGCTGAAATGTCATGATTATCATTACTCACTTTGTTACCGTTAACTAAATTAAATAAAAATAACATGTAAACCAAGATAGGCACATCATCAACCCGAGAAATATATTTCATGGATTAAGTTATTTTAATTCACTTGTGATTTGTCGATCTAGATCAAGATGAAATGAATTATTACAAATAATGTTTTTCAGAGCTTGATGTTTCAAAAAAGCTAATTAAATAGTATGATCGTCTAGATCTAGATAATCCAATATGATCAAGACTCAACTCAAAATATGCAAGATTTATTGAAAATTGACAAAAGGATTTTATCAATGACTTAATCAAGCAAAACTGTAAATTGTTAATGACTGTGACTGAGCTGTGTACTTGTGTGAGTGTGAATTGATGACAGTTATGTTGCTCAGCTCAAGAGTCAATCATCAATCAAGTTTAAAGGTAAAGACCAGTATTGGAAACGCCCCAATTTCAAGAAATGAAATGGAAGCTCTTATTACCAATCATGTGAAAGAATATGTTTTGACCAATACATGATGATAACAATTTTGCTGGGAAACCGCCTACTAATTGATATATTTGGTAAATTAGTTTATCTACATGGTCTGTGAGAGATAAACGCACGTGTGCGTATAGTCCCATATACATCTTTCTGTGTACAGTGCTTGTAACTTTACGAAGACTGGGCCATATTTCTTATCATTTTGATGATTCCAGAACCTTGCAGTACACACCAATACTTATATGCTAGATGATCAACCTTTTCTGATCGATTCCACAACGTTTCTTTCACAATGCAATCGCATGACCATAACCTGATAACTGGTCTTTACCTTTAAAATTAAACTAAGTTAAAGCTTACTTTTTGAGGTGGTGTTCCTATATCTACTTCGATGTAGTATCCTAATCCGGGTCTTCCTCGAATGTTATTTTTCTGCTCCTCCACGGACACATTTACTTGGTTAGTTCGTACTGCAGGCTCTCCTACAGTTTCAGCAAGACTAATTTCCTTCCCTTTCCTCAATGGAATTGTGTAAACGTGTGATCTCGCTGCGGTACACGTTTCAATTAGCACGCACACAAAACAAATGACAACCACAACAATTCTCGATGTTGGACGCGAGAAATGCATTTTCGCCGGGTTTTGTACGACTATTTACTAACTACGACAAAATTCGTTGTTTTCCTTCAATGGTCCTTTCAATGAAATTCATGTTTAGCCGGTCTGAGAGCGTTGTACTGATCACGATTGGAGGAAAACGGCGGACAAGTTACTTTAATCGCCATTCAGCACCTCATTCTGTCGTAATCACACATCAGCTGGTAATTTGCATTTAACCGTACACTGCATGCATGCAGTATTATTGTGCATTACTTCCGGATTTTGTTTATAGTTATAGCGCCAGCTGTCGGTACAAACATTATAATAATTAAAGCAGTTTGTCATTGTAAAAGGTGGATTTTCCTGCATGCATTTTTTTAAACCTTCAGTTTTAGTAGGGGCACCGAAAAGATAGGTGGATATGTCACCGGACTGTGGATCACAAGGTCCGCGGTTCAAGTCCCACCGCGGCACTAATGTCCTTTGGTTAGACATTGATCTACATTTACCAACCTCCTCCCAGGTGTTAAATGGGTACCCGGTAGGATGCGAAAGCTAATGTGCTTTGACAAGTGTGCGCTTGCAAAAATGACGCCTGGCTGGAATGCTCCCCAGGCCCAGGGAGTGGAGAATGTCATACATTATGTGCGGGTAAGCCTGAATCCGATGACAGGGGTAATAGTATATATATCTGTAAAGCGCTATATAAGAACTAGCTATCATTATAATTATTATCAGGGCATACTTCTTTTTCTTTGAAGGACAAGTCCACTTCAAAAATAACTTACTTTCAATAGAAGCAGAAAAATATAATACACCAATCAAAAAAAGTTTGAGCAAAATCGGATAACTAATTAAAAAGTTGTTAATTTTTGAAAAAGTATGGTATGAATCAACCATATCAATCAAGGGAAAGTAAAAGTAGCCAACAAAAGAGTTAAAAACAAATCCACCGTCCATTCCTTTCCTAATGTATCTATACACTAGCTCTTTCTCTCTCTCTCTCTCTCTCTCTCTCTCTCTCTCTCTCGCTTTCTCCCTCTGTTCATATATTAGTAAGCTAATCATAGTACTTACATCAAAATTATTCTACAAAGAAATTTCACATGCTAATCTGTACAGGTGATATGACATTCACTAGGCAAAATTCCATCTCACAATACGGGGATGAAATTTGTATAGCTAGGGCCTAGGCCTTAATTTAGACAAGGGAAACTGACAGGGGAGGTATTCGGCATAATCGTAAAGGCAGATAAACGTATGAAAAACTTGCGCCCCCATCTAGTACGTACAGTGGCGGATCTAGCTTTTTGCCAAGGGACTCCATACTCACATATTGAGACATACGGGTGTGTGTCGCTCTAATGAGTCACTTTTTCACATAAAATCCCTAAACATAATGGGTCCCATTTTTCGCAAATTGTGAAAAAAGGGCTTAACTTCAAGAAAAATCCCCCAAATGACCCTTAAAAATAAGTAGGGGTTCCGAGGCTTGAGCGGCACTCCCCCGTCTGAACCAAATCTTGGGGGGGGGGGGGGCTGATATCGCTTTGTCGAGAGTCGGATTTTGGCCGTATATAGCACCGTTTCTGTGAATCAAATTGCCGCTCAGAAGTAAAACATCATTAGAGAGATTTAAATCCAAGTAGACTAGAAATCTTTTCCCCTTTTTACTCTTTTTATATGGCGTTCATTTTAACTCTTATTCTCATCCACTCATTCAGTTCTGGTCATATCATTATTAAACTAAGCTAATCTTGAGCTCCCGACCGTCAGGTATAAGGGAATTTTAAGAGAAAATTCCTATATGATATATTCTGGATTTGTTGTTTATAAACCAGTGACATAATATAGAAACAAGCGCACTAAAACTTACCGGGCATCTACTTCGATAAAAACCACAACTCCTATTTGCAAATATTGACCTGTGTTAAGCACATGGCGACGGGAATACTTACCTTGATTTCCTAATCTAATAATTTTTCTATCATTATGCTCATTAATTACTCAGCCACTATTCGTTTTCTACAAAAATTGTTTGGCACATATATTGTAATCCTGAACATTCAGTGTATGTTGGATTCATTGGATTTTTATGAGTATTTTTTAAAAATATTTACCAGAACTCAATTTAATCATTAGACCTATCATTATTGATGATTTTAAAAAGCAAAAAACATTTAGGGGTTAGCCACAAAGTCATGTCCAATTTTAAAACTACCGATTCAAGAGTCCCTTATTGCCAGGTTTAAAAAGTTTTTTACATTTTCAGTACTACTTTCTTCGTTTTATTCACTCTGTACACTCCCATGCTATCCTTTCCCAGTCTGTAAACAACTACATTTTTTTTAAATTATTATTATTTAAAATATATATATATATATATATATATATATTGGTCGGGCAAATTTTCGGTTTTCGGGACAAAAAAAGTGCCCTTCTCACATAAACTACCAACGTTGGTATTGCAATGACTCTGACCAAACCAAGTTCGCATTCAAAGCACAAAAGTAGACTTATCCCAATGTAACTAGCTCTGTGTCGGCATCTTTTAAGACAGAAAAAGAGCCCTTACGCCCTTGATCTTGCGCTAATTCAGGCGAAATTTGGGGACCCAAATTTATTATTCGATGAGCTGCGCAGGCGCGGGCACCACGCACTTCTCAATTATAAGCTGGCACTTCCTTTATGGGGGGTAAGAGGATTTTTTTTATTTTTTTTATTGGTCTCGAAATTTGAAAATTTGACATTTTGCTCCGTTGGGGGGGGGGGGGGGTAAGGTCACCTTTTTTAAATCAGTCATTGGCATATTTTTTTTTTTTTTTTTTTAATACAAAAAAAAAAAAAAAAGGAAAGGGGGGGGGGTTTGCTCAAAAATACACCAACAAAAATACTGAAGGGGGGGTTCAACCCCCCTCCCTGCGTACGCGCCTGTGTCAACCATTCCATATTGTTTGATAGGCCTAGTGTAGATGAAGGCCGCATTAACATGGTCAGTTTGGATCCCCTCACGTAGTGATATATAAAAAAAAATGCTCTCTGGCGTATACTTATTCTTCAAACAGTGATGCTTAAATGCTAGAATGAATGAAATAAATAATTAAAAGAAAGAATGATCTATAAGAAATTAAGAAAGTATAGGCATAAGGATAAAGAAATAAAGAAGAAAATAATGACATACTTGTACGACATAAAGAAAAACAAAATGGAACAAAATGAGAAAATAAGGAAGAACGAAAGAACGACAAAATTAAGATAGAAATACAGAAAACAAGATTTGCATTGCAGGCTACGCGAAACTATATGAAATGAAAGGATGACTAAGGTAAAAGAAATAAATGAGAAGGAAGGAAGGAAGGGACCCCCTCCCCCCCCCCTCCTATCTCCCATGATCAGTAAAACTCGACTCGATGTTGTTGTTGTGTTTTGGCTCATGAATAATAATATGGTATGACAAAAGTCAGACTAAACTAGGTCGAATCGCGCACGGAGTCGGCCGGTGTGACCCGCGTAGAATGTTACCCGCACCGATCGTCCGCCTATTAGAGATTGATCGAGAGCGGACGATCGGTGCGGATTTTATCCGCGCAGAATGTCCGTGTCGGACATTCCGTGCGCGCCTCAAATGTCCCGACGGACAATCTGTGCGGAAGAGGTCTCGCACCAATAGTCCGCCTGCCGCACCGAATGTCCGTACTCTAGTCAATACAAGTATAAATATATGAAACGACTGGATAACCCATATTCAGCTTTGCCAGCTAGCTAGGGATGACACTACAGGTCTTCCCGGCGCGGATCAAGGGGGGGGGGGGGGGGGGGGGGGCTTGACCCCCCAACCGCCAACAACAAATGAAGAGAGAGAGAGGGAGAAGGTAAAGCGGAGAGTAAGGGAAAGGAAGAAGAGGAAGAAGGAAAGAAAAGAAGGGATATCAGTTGCAATTTTTCCTGCAAATAAGATGTGGATCGGGGGTGAAAGGCCTTCGCCACCCCCCCCCCCCCCCCTCAGCAAAAGAGAGAGAGAGAGAGAGAGAGAGAAGGAAGGAAAATAAGGGAAAGGGAAAGAAAAGACAAAGGGAAAGGAAGAAGAAGAAGAAAAAGGGGAAAGAAGAAGATCGGGGGGGGGGCGAAAGGGCTTTGCCTCCCAGGCTGTTGCCCCCCCCCCCCCAGCAAAAAGAAAGAGAGAAGGAAGAGAAGGGAAAGAAAAAGGGGAAAAGACGAGATAAAGGGAAGAAAAGAAAAGAAGGAAGATATCAGTTGCAGTTTACCCGCCAACAAGTTGGGGATTGGGGGGGGCAAATTGCCCTTGTCTCCCCCCCCTTCTACAGCAAACTTAAAAGAGAGAGAAAAGAAGAGAAGGGGAAGGGGAAAAAAAGAAAGGTACGGAGATCAATTGTGATTTTTCCCACCAACGCGGTGTGGATCGGGGGCGAAAGGCCTTCGCCTGCCCTCTCCTGGCCCCTCAGCAAACAAAAAGAGAGAGAGAGAGAGAAGGAAGGAAAAGAAGGGAAAGGGAAAGAAGAGAGAAGAGGAAAGGAAGAAGAAAAGAAAAAGGGGTCCGACAGGGCCTTGCCGCCCATGCTGTTGCCTCCCCCCCCCCCGCAAAACAAGAGAGAAGGAAGGAAAGGGAAATAAACAAAAGAAGAAAAGAAAAGAAGGGATATCAGTTGCAATTTTCCTGCAAACAAGATGTGGATCGCGGAGAAAGGCCTTTCCCTCTGCCCCCCCCCCCCTCCCCGACCACCCCCACCCCCTCCCCGCCAAAAAAAAAAGAGAGAAAGAATGGAAAGGGAAAGAGGAGAGCCAAAATGGAACACAAAATAGGAAGAAGAAAAGAAAAGGGTGAAAAGAGGCAGAGATCAGTTGCGATTAATCCCACTAACATCGTGTGGATCGGGGGGAGGGGGCGAAAGGCCCCTGCCTCCCTCAGCAAACTTAAATGAGAGAGAGAGAGAGCGAAGTAAGGGAAGGGAAAGGGGAGGGGGAAAGAGGAAGAAGAAAGGTAGGGGAGATCAGTTGCAATTTGTCCCGATTTGTACCCCTACCCCCCTCCCCCCCCTCAGCAAAGAGAGAGAGAGAGAGAGAGAGAGAGAGAAGGAGAAGGGAGGTGAAAGGGAAAGAGGAGAGAAAGGGACATAAAACAAAGAGGAAGAAAAGAAAAGGAATTAAGGAAGATCATTTGCGAATTTGTATTGGTTCTTCTATCATCATTGTACAACTATCATTGTACAAATGTATTTATATATTCATTTATTTATTCCTGTTTGATAACAAAAATATGAATATAAACGCAACAAAATTAAATGTAGAAGGAAACTATCTCGCTGGGAGCAAGAAGCGCAAAAATGATAATGCATTTGCATGTAAGTGTATCATTAATATCATTCGTATTGTTTAATTACATCTTGTGAAATAGTATGCATTCAAGCTTTTGGGATTTTTTGTTGGTGTATTTGTATGAAAGAAAGCATTTTGAGCTTGTAATGCACATGTTGCAATTTCAGGTGCAACTTAGCGTTCAAATATGGGTTACGCACGGCCAGGCATTAGTGTAGGAAATCTTCAAATGTTAATCAGGTATATGACTAAATTACTTGTCTGTTGCCTTACGAAAAAAATTATATCTAGTCAGGCCTGAATTGAGTCGCAAAACAATCATTGTGTTAAAAGGAAAAAAACATATTTGAAGTCATTCGAAATTCCCAAATAACCAATACGATTGAGAGAGCGAGTACTCGTTTTGTTTTTCTTCAAAAATTACTCAACTATAAATAGCTGGCCCGGATACTTGAGCCTCTCACAAAACGCAAGGCCTGATGTGTCGACTTATGTAGGCACTTCACAAAGGTTTCCTTGCATAATTTGAATAATAAGACACTGCTAACGTTTAAATTTCACAGATAGGACATATATATACATATGGCAATAATGGCATATTCATAATTCCTGCAAAGTTCTACAGAATTTGATGTTGGCTGCATGTTGAACAAAATGTGACGGGAAACTCGCAATCAAGTTTCATTGGCCAAATGGGTGGGAGATAAGGTGTGGCCTTGCGACTGCTGAAGTGAGTTTGTTCGAGGGAACGTAGGGAGGAGTCGTGGTACACTGATGGCTAGTTGAACAGTCTCCCGATGGCCTGCTATATGGTACCAAACCCATAATATCCAGATTCATTGTCATTCAATATTAGTAAATAGTAATGGGAAACAACATAAAAACGTGAACGTTAAAGACGATTCCAAAGTGGATTCAGGTTATGACTGGGACGCTGACATGATGAGAGGAATTACATCATTTACAAGCATTGTTGGATGAAGGTAACAATTAATATTTTCAATATAGTCGATTGTGAAAAGTGATGTACTCGTGTTTGATCTTGAGTGTGTGCGATACCAGCAGGCTATTGTTTGTGCAGGAGGCCGGAGGGTGATGGTGGTGGTGATGGTGGCATGGTGTACGTGCAGCTTTTGGCTCCAGTACATGAAGACACATTTAAATCGAATGCCGGATAGGAACCAAATGTTTTGTTACAGC